>OX401406.1:42204574-42207074 GCA_947846245.1 Cerastoderma edule
GTTTAAAGCAGACGATATTAAGCCCTCAGTCCGCAATATCCCGCTTAGCCACACCTACCGCAGAAATCATCAGAAAACACAGTGTCAACACACTTGACTGCTCTTTATCATGTTCTTGCTGTTCTTTGTCGTCTGGTGCTGCTTTGAGTTCGTACCATTCACACATTCCCATATGGGGGGAATGTGTTTAGCTTTGAATATCCATAATCCGCCATTTTGAAACTCATTAATAAGTCAGTTTACTTCGGTCGTTCTCTGTATACCTCGGCTCAATGTGAATACTTCCGGACCCCGACCGAGGTCAACCGAGAACTATCGAAGTAATCCGACAACAGAATGAGTTTAAAAAATGGCGGATTATGGGTATTATACCTTAATCCTGTCATAATAACCTCAACGGAATAACATGTAAAAGTGAACACAGTTTATTTGATTGATACCCGTTTGAATGATTGTGAAAAAAGGAAGTTTGTCGTTTGTTTGATATGTTATAATGCTTCAAAATCCCGACTGTAAAGACTTTATTTCTTCGATATGTTTGTATAAGGGAAATGGAAAACATTCATTTTCCGTCTATAGTGCATTTATAAATAAGGGAAAATAGAATAATCAAATCTTATTCAATCCAGGTGTCTCAATATTTAAGGCAAATTTCGGTGATATTCCGTTATTTGTTTTCATTCAAATGGCGTGAAGAGAGTGGTGGAGTGTTAGCATGTAAATTTATTGAAAGTACCTGTAGCAGCAATACCAATCTCTTAAGACTCTGAAGTGAACATTTGTGACGAAAAGTGCGTTCATTTCATGACCGAACATGGCGTATGGATAAGGGAAAACAACAATTAATAAAACATTTCTTTAAATATTATCTAACAATGATTAAAAACCTTGGCTTTGCCTCTAACAATATATTTTGGTACACAATCGAACACATTGAACTACGTTTAAGGAAAGTGGTAATGTGTGATAAACCGTAAACGTAAACATAAACTGTTGAAATAAATAAGACTATAACATAGGTTTAGTGGAATACAATATTGAATGTGAATAAGGAAACACGCTTGTGCGTCATCAATAACGGTTCATGGGAATGTCTACGTTTTAACCCTTTAACAAACGCAAAATTTTCGACTGTCCAAAATTGAAAGAGTTTGCAGACGACATTTCCAAATGTTATGAAATTGGAAAATAATCATTTGGTAGGGTAGAAAACGTTGTGGGAAAAGGAGAAATTGCTCGTTACGAGCAATTTCTTCCTTTCCCATAATGTATTCCAGAGTAAACCTGGTAAAATGTCGTTATTATTTGGTAATGGGTCAAACCAACTACTTTATTTACATATTACGATAATTTGCTTAGTGCAAAACTAAACTAACTGACGGATTAGCTCAGTTATGGGTCTTACCCATCAAAATATATCATCAAAGCTTTCAACTTTAATCGTGATTCTAACCTCGAAAAACATGTTGAAATTTAGCTTTCATTTATTCACATTTCTGTTAGCTTTATAAGTCCAAGTTCAAATTCAAAAGTTTATTAGCGTATCATATACATGATGTTGCTAACATATTAAAATATGATTATAACAAGCACCATTAATTACAACAACCAAACTATCACCCCCCTCCCCCGAATTAGTACAATGACAGTGACATCGTTTATTTCATGACTCATATTGAAATGGGATGTTAAGCCCTTTCACAAACGGACAATGTTCGACTGTCCCAAATTGAAAGAATTTGCAGACGACATTTGAAAATGTGATTAAATTGAAAATTGATATTCTGATAGGGCAGAAAACATTGTGGGGAAAGGAGAAATTGCTCGTTAAGAGCATTTTTTCTCTATTTCCGACCATGTTTTCCAGAGTCGTGTGCAGTCTGAAACAAACAGGTCAAATGTCGTTATTGTTTGGTAATGGATAAAAACAAGCAATCTCTGAATACACAATACAATGGACGAAAATTCTTTGACCTTTTGAGCGTGTTTATAACGGTTGAGACACAGTCCTATGAATCACGCATTATTCCATGAGAAAGCCGTGTCTTCTGACACAATTCGATCAACATAAATACTGACATCATATCATGGATTAATACACATGAAGCAATACGAGTAGAAAATACTTCTACGTTTACATAGTTCATTTTCGTTTTTTATTTGATTTTACATCGTGTCAACGCGATATCATTTTTGTTGTAATGTCCGGCTCAAAATGCTGGGGTAAAACCCCAAACCTATATGCCTATAAGGACTGGTCAAGCATTGAAGAATCACTTCTTTCTTGAATATGACAGTAACAATAGTATATCAGATTATGAATGTGTCTTGGTACCGTTTTACTAAACAACTAAAGGGAAATATATTGCGTAAGCCAAAACTGATAGATACGGATCATATCCTAAATAAAAGTACAATATTGTAATGTGACCCGTCATTGGAAGAGTCTCGCAGACACGATTCCAATGATATGTTACTTTGCAATATTGCTTAGCCAAAT
>OX401406.1:42214574-42415159 GCA_947846245.1 Cerastoderma edule
AGTCGTCTGCAACAAAGTAGTCAAATGCCGTTATTGTTTGGGAAAGGGTTAACATCGTGTAAACAGTATTTCAGGTATGTTTCGATGGTGTGGTCGATAGCTTGGTGTGGGAGATAGCTTGGTGTGGTCGATAGCTTGGTGTGGGAGATAGCTTGGTGTGGTCGATAGCTTGGTGTGGTCGATAGCTTGGTGTGGTCGATAGCTTGGTGTGGGAGATTAGTTTATAAGATAAGATTGTGACGGAAGCTTGAAGCTTATTAAACTCACTCTTGATGATTGCTTCCTGGATACCATGCCAGTAATCGCGCCGCTTTGTGGATCGAACCCGAGACCCTCGGTAAAATGGTCGCCGCTCTACCACTGCACCAGTGTCCTCCAATAGGAGGATCCGAAATAAAACCGCCAACAAGGAATGGTCAAGCCGGGTAGAACCATCCGCTTCCCCGTTAGGCAACCGGAAATCTACCCGTCATAAAACAGTCCAACTACAGCTACTGGGATTTAACCCAGGTGGAGAGGGGACGTGTGATTTCAAGTCTTACAGTGTAATTAATCACTTGGTCATGGATGCCCATTCACATTCTTTTTTGTAGCTTGATATATAATTATGTTATCATAAATACCAAACTGACTACGTGTTTAAAACCGCAATTGACTTTAAATGGCTTTCTTATTGCGACAGCTCTTGTTCAGAAATAGTGTGATGCGCTATGACAAATTCTTAGCATTGGATGCTTAGTAAACACTAGTGTAATTTTAAGGTGGTACCCTATTAACAGCGTTCCCTATGACAACCATGTCCTAAACATCTGCAATAGAATATCTTAGAAACCATTGTAACTCAAGTATTATGTTGTTCCCAGTTGGCTCTTTGGTCGATTGTTATGTTGTAATGCCCATTATGTTCTCCTCTGTCTGTTCATTTATTGTGTAATGCCCGGTGCATAACCTAACTATCCATAAGAGCCTGTCAAGCTTGGATAACCATCGGTATTGCGTAAAACAGTCGTGAATCTTGCAAAAATGAAGACTGTTTGTTGGAATTACCACGACAATATTAATGAATTAAGTCTTATACATGTATTATCTTATACATGTATTATTGAGTCAGGGATATATTTTAATCCATATTCACCATATTTGTTTTACATCGATTGAAATCTGTTCAACGCCACTTTCGATGAATGCTTCCTTGATACTAAACCAGTAATCGGGGCGCTTGTGGGTAAATCCCGGAAATTTTCACCTCGCCTAACGTGGATTCGAACCAGGGACCTACGGTACAAGAGCCAGACGCTCTACCCCTGATCCAATGGCCGGGTTATATTCTTCCTAATGCCACAGCCAGTTAGACCAATGAGAGGGTTTGTTACGATAGCTGAATTTCTAACGGGGACAGGATTCTATTTAACCCTTAGAATACTGGGTAGTTTCCTGAAAATCGATTTGTAGTGTCGTCTGCTTTTCTTAACTTTAGATACTTGCTTAGTTTTGTTGAAGAAAGATACTCAGAGTAGCAAACAGGTTAGATCACAGGTTCAGCCGCCAATTTACTTGGCTGCTGGCATGGATCTAACCTGTTTGCTTAAGCAGGAGGTCGAACGCAGCTCAATAAGGGTTAAATATCTTGTCATAAGCACGACATCTTTGCCTAACTAAGCGCATATTTACATTGGCTTTCCTTCTGTTACGATCATTGTGCCATCCATTGACGCGATCATTTATAAATGCGTTCAAACAATGTTGACAACCAATTTGATGGTGGTCTGTGACGTTCATTTACAAATGCATTCAAACAATGTTTACAACAAATTTGTTGGTGGCCTGTGAGGTTCATTTACAAATGCGTTCAAACAATGTTTCCAACCAATATGTTGTTGGTCTGTGAGATTCATTTACAAATGCGTTCAAACAATGTTTACAACCAATGCTGTGACGTTCATTTACAAATGCGTTCAAACAATTTTTACAACCAATGTGTCGGTGTTCTGTTTCTTCTAGACTATTTCACGCTTTGGATATATTGAAAACAATCATTTTTTCACTCTATGGTTAATACCACTCAGAATAAGTGTAAGTAATCACTATTGTGTAGGACCTATAGTGTACAATGTACATGACAATAACTCCGTGCAAAACATGTGTTAGAAGTTTACTATTATGTTGTCTAAACACTTAACAAAATGTTAACCGTCCATGATGATGTCGCTTTCGCCCACCCTAAGGTAGGACCCGAATGGAAATACCGGTTGAGTTAGAGTTAGAGAGTTAACACTATCATATCGTATTGGGAATCCTGTATCAAATGAAGCCAACAACGTTTGTAAGCGATTAAGAGAAATGTATCTGCCTCGTCTGTCAAGAGACGACTTTCTCCTGTCGATTTTTCAAGTACCAAATTAACCAAGTTATACTGTGTTATTTCCGTTTCGGCTTATGGACATTTCCGGTAAGACTTTATTTCAAACGATTTTTAACAGAATCACGGTATCACCATACTAACATAGTACCCCCAAACCTATTAAACTGCAATAGACATTAAGTAAAAGTGTGACAAAAGGATAAATGGGGTAATTCATCCCTTTGCCTCGATTTATCCTATCTAATAAATAAAGTGTCAGGGATTTAGTGTTGCTATTTTCATAATTCACTGTTGCTTTCGAACCCGACCATATGCAAACACCTTATATGAGGGAATAGGCTGAATGTAAGTCAGGCGTCAAATAGTTTATCGCTACGATGTTAGTCGAATTAGAAGGTAGTACGACTGAGGCTGTACATGCCAATACATAGGATAACGATGGGCGGTTTCAGGAAAGTGTTAGCATTGTTGGCTATACTGCTTTTTAGTACTGCACGAAGCTTGGTGCCACTGGAAGATCGGTTTGATGCGTTGGAGACTCGCATTCTTGTTGACTCGTGGAGAACGACGCAAGAACTCAAGAGATTAGACAAGCTGATTCAACAAATGCAGCCTGCAGAGCTAAATCCTCAAGTTAACGAAGGTGACCTCCAATACCGCAACACACGTATGGACACCCTAGAGATGACTGTTGATTCTTTTACAAAACACGTACAGGAAACGGTTGAAGCGTTGGCAAACGGTTTGGCAAGAGAAAAACTACTGCAAAGAAAGATGATGGAATCGATGCGCAGTGAATTGCTCAATCACACCAACGTCATGAAGGCTCTCGAAACTAAAGCGAATGCTTATGAACAAATGGACATTTATGGTATCCTTAAGCCCACTATTGACAATAAAACATTAGAGAAGTTAAAGCCGTATGTTCTGGAGATTTTGAGGGACATTGGTCCAAACTTGTTTGCAAAACAACGTTTACCAAATGAGTGCCCGAAAGACTGGTTAAGAATTAAAGATACGTGTTATCTATATGTCGAGAAACCTTTGTCCTGGGAAAGCGCAAGCCAGGCCTGCACAGAGCGTGGTGCACGACTTGCTGAACCTAATGACGCCCAAACACTTGACACCATGATTAACATGGGTCCAGACAAGTTTTGGATTGGGGGAACTGATGTTCTCACAGAAGGAACATGGATGTGGACTGGGTCAAATAAGGAATTAACCTATTTCGACTGGGGAGATGGACAACCAAATTCGTACGGTGGTGAACAGGATTGTCTAATGATCTGGAAGGAGCAATTCAACGACGAAGACTGTGTTTTTATTCATAACTTTGTTTGTGAGAAATACATCGGTATTGTATAACGGCTCTTGTTCGCATACCTTCTAAAGGTTATTATATGGCGATATTGTGGCATAGACCGAATTATGTATGGTATTTTGAAAAGCCGAGCAACTCGGTTAGACAGGTACTTGAATTACTCTTCTTGAAGTGGGTTAGTTTATCGACGGATACTCGGGATTTTATATCGTCCATTTAAAATCGCGTTGAAGATGTGCAACTAGGGACATATCGTGGGAAAATGATACTTTGCTTTTAACGACCATTTTCTCTTTTTCCCACAATGTTTTCTGTCATATCAGAAGATTACTTTTCAATTTCAACACAATTTGAATTGTCTTTCAAACTCTTTCAATTTGGGACAGTCGAAAATTTGGCGTTTGGTAAAGGGTTAAAACGATTAAGATACATGAATCCTTATGTCACGACTACAAGTCCTCTTCACGTGGTATCACTTAGTGGTACCCACCAGTATAGTGAAAGAAAATGCCAATAAAACCGTGTAGAAATTGACCCTGGCTCAAATGCTCACTAATATAGCCAACCAATCAATGGTGTGACGAATAACAAATGGGGAAAAACTAAACCAAATCAAATTTGATGAAGTTGTATTTTTCTATTCATGTGTTTACATAGCGTTATGACCATTACCACAAATCCATTTGAATCAATAGTAACAAGTTAATATTTCATAAAATGTGTTTATAATGCTGCCGTTGGTAAATGCAATCAGTTTTGCAATCTGTCTATGTTCTTTGAAAACAGGCGCTCAGTTGTAGGTGCAATATACCAAATCAAGGGAAGCAACCCAGTATTGTCTGTACGTTAAAATGTTGTCAGGAGTTGTAAAACTTGAGGCTTGTTCACCCCAGAAGCTCACTTGTTTATTTAAACCAATGGCTGTGTTGTCTTTTGTCTTAATCTGTACAAAATTGTATAGACTGTTTTGATAGGCAGTCTCCCGACTGACTTACGGAATGCCGATGGTCCTACCCGCCTTGACCAGCCCTATTGGGCAATTGATTATAGGGTCTTCCTCCGCCATTAAGAGTCGGGCATCGCTACATAACTGAAGTAATGTTGATGTGATGTAAAAGCCCATGTAAAAAAATAGACTGCTTTGTTTAACTTGTTAAACAAGTAATGTCTCCTTTTGGTACATAGCGTTAGATACATCATGATAGGCCAGTGTTAAGTTATGGAATAAGAGAGCTTCTGTCTCAAAGGTTAATCGACATATTGCTGCAACATTTACGTTGAAATCTTTTAAACCTTTCCCAAACGACACATTTTCGACTGTCCCAAATTGAAAGAGTTTGCAGACGATATTTTAAAATGTGATGAAATTGAAAAGTATTCTTCATGTAGAGCAGAAAACTTTATGGGAAAAGGAGAAATTGCTCTTAGCAAGCAATTCCTCATTTTCCCACAATGTTTTCCAGAGTCGTCTGAAACAAGGTGGTTAAATGTCGTCATTGTTTGGTAATGGGTTATATCATCTATATAAAGCCACTTTCAAAATTGATTTACTGTGGCCTTGGTCATTAGTCAAACATAAGTAGTTCAGGCATATATTGACCAGGGGTTATGGAAGATGGTCCACAACAAAATTTTCTATCATTAGCATCATCTTATGTTCTGATGTTATATTTCAAAGGTGGCTGTTTACATTCACATTTGAAAAGGGGCACTCGGTCATAAATAAAAACCACTGACTCAGCTCTTTCTTAGCGCTATTATTCCAGCATCTAGTCACGACAGTTATCATTTGTATTTATTTAAAGGTAGAACTTGATGTCCTCTAAGATTGCAAACAGTGTAACCCCAGACCAGCCGCCACGTCAGTGACGTGGCGGCTGGTCTGGGGCTACACTGTATGCTATGTCCGAGTGCCCCTTTTCGCGTGACGTGGCCCATATGCTATTTTAAAGCAGCTGTACTGGTATATGATACGCACTGCAGAATAAAGTCTGGAAGAAGAATTTAATTGTTTGTAATTCTTAAAAGTGTGTATACAGCGAATTAACATGTCTTTTAATCCAAAATCGTGACAACGCCTTTGAGGTCTATTCCATATAAACTGTTCACACTTACATTAACTGACGCTTACTAAATGAATTATGCTTTCAAACGGTACTTTAAATTATAAATCAAACAACAATAAAAAAAAATTACTGTTTCAACAACATTTTAGTATTACATTCAAGTCTTCTCTTCTTTGAACAAGCACAATTTAAATCGTAGTTTTCATCTCAAGGGAATGCCATTTGGTGTAAATATGTTTCAAACCCAAAAAGACAGAGGTATTATAAAACGTCAACAAGTTGTTTACATATAATGTGTCTTTATTAGATTTACCTGTGTACCCCTATACATTCATGATAACAGCTACTATGGCCAATGTTTACAAATGTTTTTGTTGAACATAAACTTGAATTAAGCGACCGATTTAGTGACACAAATGCAACAACAACCGCCATGCAAGAGGTTCGAGTTCTAGGGAAAACATCAAATTGTAGCAAACTTCATAACAAGGAATCTGTATCAAAGGTATAAAAGATTGGACCTCTCGCTACATGGTATTATACAGAGGATATTAGACACCATAGCTGTAAAATGGCAAATAATTCTCCATATTAGTAATTCCCTCTGTTGTCTCAATGGTTTCAATCCATCTCAAAGAGAATGCGCCATTATTTTCTAGCATTTTTGATCTATTTATTTTTCTTCTCAAAATTATACCAATCTTAAATAGGTTTAACAATGATAACTATGCCGCGAACCAACCAATATGAAGCAAAGGCCGGCTGTGAGATAAGGTAATGAGACGGGAACATTTCGGCTATTTGACATTATACAGCGAAGCCTCGTTTATCCGGACCCCGATTATTCGGATGTCTCGCAATCCGAACGGAATTGTAAGGGAACGGAATTATTTAACCAGTTTGTTGCAGACTGCTTTTGAAAACTTTGTGGGTAAAGGATAAATTGCTCGTGACGAGCAATTTCTGCTTTTCCCACAATGCTTTCTGCCATATCAGAAGATTATTTTCGAATTTCATCACGTTTTGAAATGTCGTCTGCAAACTTTTTCAATTTTGGACGGTCGACAATTTGGCGTTTTTAGGGTGATAAGTATACACGTTCATACAGACCGTTTATGACTCTATGTGTATGAGAACACGCTCTGCTTCATTAGTCCGGGTGATTCGGTAATCTGGACCATTTTGTTGGAAACGGACGTGTTCGGATTATCGACACATCACTGTACAACAGTTGTGTGCAACTATATTCATACATTTTTTATTTAACTACCCTATTATCCAATTACATTCAAGTTATCGTTTTTCTTAACGACGTAGGGAAACTATATGCGTAAGGTCAAAACTGATGTACATTTACATGTACAGTTTCTTAAGTAAAAGCACAATCGCCTCATATATGTGACGTCAAGAACATGCGAATGAACACGTATGCCGCATTAATAATGCCTTAACACACAGTTTCATATTTATGACGTCAACAACATGAGTATGAACTAGTAAGTCGCTTTGAATTTGCCTTAACAAAACGTCTCATATATGTGACGGCAACAACATGCGAATTAACTTGTATGTCGCATTGAATTTGCCTTTACACGACGTCTCATATTTATGACGCCAACAACATGTGAATGAAATAATAAGTCGCATTGAATTTGCCTTAACACAAAGTCTCATATATGTGACGCCAACAACATGCGAATGAACTAATATTTCGCATTGAATATGCATCAACACAACATTCCATATACGTGACGTCAATAAAAGACGTATGAACTAGTTTTCGCACGGAATATACCTTAACAAAACGTTGCATATATGTTACGTCAAAATCAGGCGTGTGAAATAAGTACTAAGTATGTTGCATTTTATAAGTTGTAACAAAACGCCGGAACTATCTGACGTCGATAACGGGTGTTTAAAGTAAGATGACGTATCTAACAATCCTTTTGCGTTAAATTCTTCTAATACACCTTTATATACGGGACTTAACTTACAGGCAAATAAACTACTATGACGAATTTAACAATCCTTAACAAAACGTCCACATTTTCGACATTAATTACAAGCGTATAAACTATAGCGGTGCAATGAATTCCTTGCAGTTACGTCACACTTTGTTTATTCCGATATAACAATGAGCATTTGCTAAAGAAGAATTCAAGCGATAAATGTAGTCTGTCGTTTATTTAACTTAAACTAGATGTACCTTTATCGCTGAACAAATGCTGATGAATTATGATATCGGAGTAAACAGCGTGTGACGTAACTGCACGACATTCCTTGTAGAGCTGTAGTTTGTCGCATTCGATGAGACTTAAAACAACCCCTCATATGTGATGCCAATAATAGGTGAATGAATCAGTATGGCGTTCTGAACAGTCCTTAATAATACAGTCAAACTTGTGTTAAGAGGCCAGCCTATGGAACAGAGTGAATTGGCTGTTTAAGACAGGTTGGCTGCTTAACACAACTTGATGTACACTATAAATCTAACAATGGGAGTTTCTGTAGTGGTTGTTTAGGGCAGGTTGGCTGCTTAAAAGGGTGGCTGCTTAACACAACTTGATGTACACTATAAATATAACAATAGGAGTTTCTGTAGTGGTTGTTTAGGGCAGGTTGGCTGCTTAAAAGGGTGGCTGCTTAACACAAGTTAGACTTTACGTCCCATTTAAAGAACGTCAATTACAGGCGTTTGAACAAGTAGGACCAGTAGTTGAACAACGTCTTATAGGTAGGACGTCAAAAACAGACGTAATCACAGATATGACGTGTTTAAGGAGTCTTCAGACCACGCCTCATGTATGTGACGTCAAAAACAGACTTTTGAACTCGTTGGACGTATTCCATAAGCCTCAACACAACGTTTCGTATATGGAACATCAATAACAGACATATCAGCTAGTATGCTAGGTTGAATAAGCAAAAGAACGATTTGTCATATTTTAGACGTTAATAACACTCGTGTTTGAACATGTGTGCTGCGTGGAAAAAGTATGCACAGTTTCCCACATGTAGAACCTCCGTTTTCGATGATTTTTCTAGTATCTTGCGTTGAATAAGCTTTGCACGCATCCACTCATACCGACTATTCATGTCAATTATGTATGTATAAGCAGAAAACAATGTACACGTATTTTTCCGAACAAGTGGTCTTTCGTCTAGGACACTGCTCAAACAAATTAAACGGATATTTATAAAAGGCTATTTGTCTAGGACAAAATGCCTCTTAATTTTTTATGAAGGTATGCTATCACAGGCAGACAACTATTATATTCACAAATTCATAAAAGCCATAAAATTTTGCTATTGTGAAATAGGAAAAACTGTTTATTAAGAACAAACCATCTTTCTGGCATAATGCTTTCCTGAGTCTTTTTTAGAAAATGTAAAAACAAATGCTATTACAGAGAATTGCAAAAGAAAGTTGATAACCTCCACAAAGAAGACTAATAATTGAAAACTGTGAGCCATGGACTCCTGGGTACCGTTTTACTAAACAACTTAAGGAAAATATTTGCGTAAGTCAAAACTGATAAACATGGATGGTATCTTAAATGAAAGTACAATATTGCTATGTGACACGTCATTGGAAGCGTCTCGGAGAGACGATTCCAAGGATGGGTTACTTTGCAATATTGCTTTGCCCAATATTGACAAAAGAGGAATTGTTGTTTTAGGCTTACGCAAATCTTAAGCGTAAACTGTTAGGTAAAACGGCACCGAGGATTACAAGTATTAAACGAAACAATAACACTTTGAAATAGATAAGCTTACGATGTTTAATTTATTTGAGCATTGTATGCTTGTGACGTTTTTATCGAAAAAGGATTTAGGAAAAGAAATATGTGTTTGGCATTTATACAACTCTTAGATACGCCCACACTTATTTATAGACATCATAACGAGGCTGGGTGAATACGTGACCAATGTTTACGAAAAATGTCCGAACAAGACGGCAACGCTTTTTTCTGTAGCCTACTTTTGTTTTCCACTACTTAATATACATGTATACGCCATGTTCCGACCGAAACAATGTTCAGTTCTGGTGTAATATGATAATCAATGGTTTATAAAGGTGTTACGTCTAGCACTCGGTAGAGAAATCGCAGTTGCTGTGTGATGTTTTACATATGTTTGCCACTCGCATCCCTCGACTCGAAATTTTCTGCAGGGTTTTGGAGCGAACGGCACAGCAAAAATAGAAACAACATTTATCGTTGGCTGCGGACAATTGATCGTCGGAACATGGTGTATATAAAATAGTAGGAAACAAAAGTAATCTGATTAAAATGCATACATACCTGATCATTCATGGGGGTCACCATTTGCAATCTCTTTTATATTGTAAATATTGATCACGTGATCTTCCTGCCTGAGAACTAAACGAACACATTTTAAGCTGACGGATAAAACAGTAACAATAAGCTCTACAATTCGGCCCCCTTTCGAATCTCATTCAACGACTTGTATTTTTTTAAATGCTATCATTTATATTAACACTACCATTAATCAATCATTTAAAAAATATAAAAAAAAAGATCACAATGAATAAGCAAGCATCAATACCCAATTTGCATCTTGGCCGAAAGATTGAAAGACGCTTGTTCACAGACGTGAGGAAATTTTGTAATTGAAAATGAATTTCTTTGAAACTGCAGAACAACTGTTCTGGTATATGATACACAATGAAAAATGTCATTGTAAGACAATGATATCTTTTTTTCAACTCTTTGAAATATGTTTGCAATATTTTAACATGTATGTTATAGCCAAAGGACAGACACCAAGAGCTATTCATCCGTTTACCATAACTTTCTTTTCAAAGATGGTCTGATTCAAGACGGTAGAAAGTATCGTGATGCTCTAATTCAAGGGGGTAGAAGGTAACGTAGCGGTTTGATTCAAGACGGGAGAAGGAATTGTGATGTTCTAATTTAAGGGGGGGGGAAGGTATCGTCGTGGTTTGATTCAAGACGGGAGAAGGAATTGTGATGTTCTAATTTAAGGGGGGGGGGAAGGTATCGTCGTGGTTTGTTTCAAGAGGGGAGAAGGAATTGGGGAAGTCTGATTCAAGAGGGAGAAGAATAATCAAATGATGACCCTCATATTGGCTGACAATATAAGCAGTTTTTCTTGAATGTTCTCACGTTTGTGTCCAACTAAAACAATTTCGAAGTATTCTATTAACACATGAAAAGTAACAACACTAATTTATCGCTCAAAAGCTAAATGTCGCACCTCTATATTTAGAGCTCTTGTGCCTAATGTGTCCATACAATATAGTTTAATTAGTTTTGTAATATAGACTTATAATGTCAACATACAAGAAGGATTAACGTAAAATGGCGTACATGTATGCGTAATGGTTTTGCAATTAGCTCCGAAGTCAACAAAGGTGTCTGGAAGGCGTACATACGTCTCTGCTTCCTAATCCACCATATGGCCACAGCAGACGACAACACAGCAAAAATAGTACGTTTCCTGTATATTCTTTGTGTCGGAGATGTAGGAAACATTGTGAAAAAAGGATGAATTGCTCGTAAATGGGGAAGTATCATCTTGTTATAGTAGTTTACGGAGCATATTTACTATGTTTGTAAAATAGAAACCATTGTCACAATAGGGCGAATTACTCATGATAAGCAATGTATCCTCTTGTTACAGTGATCTTGTAGAGTCTTCGGCATCTTGGGGGTATTATGGAGCAATAGAATAGCGTACCGGGTTATTGCGAAACCATTTGCATAACTTACACAATTAACATGGCTAGTACATTTAGTCATTATACGAATTAATTGTTTCGTTTTCTATAAGTCGCAATAGATTAATATAAGATCGTTCGGGGTGTCCGGGTAGACTTTGATAACAGATCCGACCAGAAAATGCTTTCCGGATAAGATAGATTACAAATAATCCGCCATTTTGAACCCCGTTCTCTCGCTTGACTTCTTCGGAAGTCCTCGTTATACATCAGAACTGTTCGCATTAAACCCGACAGTTTCGGTCTGACCAATGTTTACCGAGAAGGACCGTTGTAGTCTAACGAAGGAATGGATTTTAATATGGCGGATTATAGATATTCTACCTTAACCAATTACCAAACAATAACAACATTTGACCACTTTTTTGCAGACGACTCTTGAAAGCATCATTGGAAAAGGAGAAATTGCTCTTAACGAGCAATTTCTCCTGTTCCCATAATGCCTTCTGTCCTAGCAGAAGATTGTTATTCAATTTTATCACATTTTGAAAAGTCGTCTGCAAACTCTTTAAATTTGGGATGGTCGAAAATTTGGCGTTTGGTAAAAGGTTAAACATTTGCGATGGTTCCGTCGTATATTGGATTTATGATAGCTTATCAGATTTACAAAGGCTTTTCGGACACGTCTTTAAACATTCTCGGGCAAGGTTACCAAAGTTGTATGTACAGTATCTTTGTATGCGCTGAATTCAAATCTTGTGACAGCTAGACATACAACCGTCACAATTCAACATTTAACGCTTAGAATGCTGGTTTATTTTCCAAAAATAGATTTTATGTGTCGTCTGCTTACCAAAACCTTAGATATCTGCCTAATCTTGCTGAGGAAAGATACTCAGAGTAGCAAACAGGTTAGATCACAGGCCAGCCGCCAATCTACTTGGCGGCTGGCCTGGATCTAACCCGTTTGCATAAGCATAAATTCGGTTCAAGCACTAAAATGGTTACAGTTGTTTCAATATGAATTACATATTCGGCTGTTGGCTGCACGTGTCAATCAAATAACAGTGACCGACTACAAATTATTTACTAATGTTTGGGACTCTGTTCATACAAGTGGAGTCAAGCATATTCAAATAACAGTTTGAGTGTTTCTGTACATTCTATTTACACTTTCGGAAACTCGAGTACATGAAAACTTTAACATTCTGTACAGGTATACATTCTCAGAACTAATTGTAGTTCAAGAATTCAGCTTTGTATATAAACACATTTGGCATCCCGGTACAGTCTTTAATCGCAATTCAGGCGGCCAGGCACAAGCCGTGTAGACTTTCAGTGTCCCGGTGCATTCCTCAAGGCAATCGAGGTGTCCAGATACATTCTCCATTCGCAATTTAGGAGGCCAGGCACATTTCATATAAACTTTCGATGTCCCGGTGTTTTCTTCAATCGCGATCGAGGTGCCCACGTACATTCTTCAATCGCAATTCAGGAGGCCCGGCACAAGCCATATAGACTTTCGATGCCCCGGTGCATTCTTGAAGGCAATCGAGGTGTCCCGATGTTTTATTCAATCGCAATTAAAGGAGGCCCGGCACACTCAATAAATACTTTCGGTGCTCCGATATATTCTTCAAACGCAATTTAGGAGGCCCGGTACACTCAATAAAGACGTTCGGTGCTCCGATGTATTCTTCAATCGCAATTTAGGAGGCCCGGCACACTCAATAAAGACTTTCAGTGCTCCGATGTATTCTTCAATCGCAATTTAGGAGGCCCGGCACACTCAATAAAGACTTTCAGTGCTCCGATGTATTCTTCAATCGCAATTTAGGAGGCCCGGCACACCCAATAAAGACTTTTAGTGCTCCGATGTATTCTTCAATCGCAATTTAGGAGGCCCGGAAAAATAAAAAAAGACTTTCCGTGCCCCGGTGCATTCTTCAATTGCAACTTAGCAGGCCCTCCTCACTATGTTTTTAAGCCAGGCTTCTAAGGTCATTCTACATATAAAATTGGTTAGCCAGTGCTTCATTCATCGCTATAAAGGTGTCCCGGCACTTTCTATACATATTTTCGGTATGCCGATATGTTTCAATTACAGATAAAGAATTCCAAGAACGCAATATACACACACACATTCGGTGTCGGGGAAGTTTTCTGTTTCTAGTTCATTTTGATCCACATGCTATAATTCAGGTGTCACGACTAATTGTTATGGAGTTAAATTGTTCCTCTCCCGATTCACAAAACATTCACCGAGTCTTTGTAATATTTGCTTAATACAGCTTGCATATAAACTACCGTAACGTGAAATAACATTGAATGATAAAATCATGCTACCTATCTTCCTTTCATTTACGTAGTACAGTTTTTTGTATATTCAAGTTTGAGTCTAGTTTACCAGTTATCCTAGTATTTATTTTATTTGTATTTCCTTTTTGAAAACGACAATTTATGTTGTAAAAAAGCAAGACAGTACACATGAACGCTCACGATGTTTTAAGATATTTCTTTTGAACACCTCTGCAATCTTCGTGAGTGAGACTGTAATCGAAATATTGCGGTAGTCTTACACGTGGTCAATGCTTTATTGTTGCAACATATACCAGAAGGGGAGAGCTGTATCTGTTTTGGAACTTGTAGCTCAACTCATTTGCTTATTATGATTTATACTAAAACTCTTTATTATGACTATGTATATTTTGGGCAATAAGATATGTTGAAACAAACAATGCATTATGACAATTCGTGTACCCGAAGGGAACGGATTACTTATGATTGGAAACAGGATAAAACTAATTGTGCATATTCTTCATCAAAATGTTATCACAATTTAAATATTTCTTTTTCAAATCGATTCCCTATGTTAAAAAAATATTAGACGCTTCAGAGTGAACGATTGTTGAAAGCGGGTTTCTATATTACATGAATATTTGTTAAATGGCAATTTGAACGGAAAGTTCGCATCGTATTTATCACTATGTCTAAGCTTTATTCTAAACCAGGCTTATGCGTTAAGATACTATCCATAGTGTTTTTTATATCAACGAACGTTTTTTAACGTCTCCATCTAGTTTTAAGCGTCCACTTTAAAAACAAAATTGAACGTATCTAAACTGCTAATATATTCCGGATAAGGATGTCATTTCGATAGGTGTTTCATAGGTGTATCTTATTTTTAAGAAGGGATAAATAATCTACAGTACGGTTTCCTGTCCTGAACCCTTAATTTTCTTCAAATAGATTTTTGTGTCATCTGCTTTCCAAAACCTTAAATATCTGTTTAATTTTGAGCAGGAAAAATACTAATAGTAGCAAACAGGTTAGATCACAGACCGACCGTCAATTTACTTGGCGGCTGGCCTGGATCCTACCTATTTGCATAAGCATGAAGTCCGTTTAAGCACTATAAGGCATAAGACCGGATGCCTGTACAGTTTAAGACTCATTGTCAATGAAGTACCTCCGTGAAACAAAGGAAGACAGGGTAAGCTCGATAAGTGCCCAATCACGATGCGGCAAGCGGGGGTCGAGCCTTATACCGGCTGACCGAAGAAAATAACGATTATCCCGACAGTGTTGATAATCAGATATGAAATAAAGAAAAGCCTGTCGGTTAGGCAGCAGATGACTTTCCATTCCCGCAGATATTTCTCCTTCCGCTCGGCTTTGGCCTTCTTCTCCTGTATCTTCTCCATGACCTCGCGTATGGTCCTCACATCGTCATTGAGCGACGTGTAGCCGCACATGTCCTGTAGGTTGTTGTGGATATTGTTCTGCTCGAGCCCGTCACCGAATGACGACATGCCCAGACCCATCCCCACGTTCTGGTTGCGGGTGTCCCGTCCGTTGTCAAGGAGACACACGCGCGCGTTTTTCATTTCCGTGTCAGCGTAGGAGTTTTGCTGTCCGCCCTTGACCTTTGTGGTTCCCCGGCCCCAGTTATTCTTCTTTTCGTTGGCGTTGGAATAATCGGGCTCCAGAAGCTGGTCACGGATACAGATAAGTCGGGCAAATCCATCGATCATAACCTGAAATGTACATCGAGCATAACATGAAAAGACATAACATGATATAAACATTGATTGTAATCTGACGTTTTGAGCGATTGAGTCCTGGAATTTGCATCGATTACAACATGAAATATACCTAGATTATTACATGAAAAGATAGATGGCTCATGATATGAAAAATACATCGCGTGTAACCTGGGATTTGCATCGATCATAACCTGAAAAACATATTTTTACTTGAAGAGATATTTCTTTGAAAATAGAATCAATTTGAAGTTGATTTAAACATATCGCTGTTCTTAAAAATTTGCAAAGGTGTTTGAATAATTTGAACAGTTAAAGACAGGGTGGATGTGCGTCGTTGTTGAAGCATCATTGTATACCTTACTATGTTTGCTCTGTTGGTTGACATTGGGCGAAACAAAAGCTTAATGTTTCAAACGAAATATGCCCCCTCCAGCACCTCGATTGTTCCTGGAATTTTGCTATAACCAAATTGTGTCCGAGAGACCCCCTCTGTCAAATCACCAATAAAGGTAAGAATCCATCGCTTTGCCAAAGATCAAAGATACCTTTCGTATGTTATAAACGTTCAAAGCTGAAGACATTTAGCATTTCCAAAACTGAGCTCATTTGAACAAACTAATTAAACCCGAAAGTACTCGTATTTCATAAAAGACGTGACGATTACGTTCTATTTGTGTGTTTTTTTTTTGTGTGTGTGTGTTTTCACCAAGATATCCGTGAAGGATAAAAGTCAATATGATTTGACAGCATTCTGCTTTGGACGATCAGTGATCATCGGTAAGTACTAGATACAATACTGCAAGTACACCAGTTTGAAACCCAAAGTCAACTATACGAAACAAGGGACTTGTCGTAAACTGTAGATTTTCAATTAGTTGGAATAAGTATTAAAACTATGGGAGCATACAATTTAACCTTGGTTCTCACACATCACGTTCAAAATTTAAATTTTGTAGAAAATAGTGGCACAGCGGCTTTGACGTTTTGGCAATTAATGTCATTGTACTCTCTCGATACCTCTAATTTACTGATTAACGGCAACGGTCTGTCTGATTTTGTTTTGATTTTTAAGTCGTAATTGTTTCTAGTGTAAACCAACCTTACTGGTGCGGATAAAGCCGAACATTACGCCGTAAGAAATATTCATGTACCCACCTCACAGGGTAAGATGTGGGGTGGATTTACTGAGAGACATTTATGAGTGTAAGTTGTCTCGGTAACTTGTGGCGTATAAATTGACTCCCCATCTTTGATTTTGCTTCAATGTTTGATGGCATTGCTATCTATATATATATAGCAGTGTCAGCAAACATTGAAGCAAAATCAAAGATTGGGGCACAATTTATACATATGAAACGATGAAAACTAGATGATAACTAGTTCAATGTAAAATTGCGAAGTATATGAAATAAATGGCCAGTTCAATGCCATTCTGTATCGTTATAGATATCGGTGCCTGAATCAAACGAGCAATCCAGTGAGTGCATTTGAAGTAAGTGTTCTATAGATGAGCATAAATCCATACACCCACCTTTCGGAGCCATTTCGGTGCCCGGTTCACCCGTACCCCCCGGAAGAACATGTTGGCGACGACCGTGGCAAGGACTGTAGACATTGTGATCATGACCATGGAGAGACAGAAAAATACACCTGAAAACGGAATTTGATGGAAACGTGTTCAGGCGGGATGAGCACGTGGTCAATGTTTACGATATAAAACAAATTGCAAATGTCGGACGCCCATGAATGAGCAGGTATTTATGCATTTCATCAGTAGATTACTTTTGTTGTCCGCTATTTTATAAACGCCATGTTCCGACGATCAATACCCCGCAACCGTCGGTGATGGTTGTTACCTTTATAACCGTGCCGTTCGCTCCAAGACTGCAGAAAATTTCGAGTCGAGGGATGCGAATGACCTAAAAACATCCGCGACCCATCCCCTGCGATTTCTCTACCGAGTGTTAGATGTAACACCGTTATAAACCGTGGGTTTTCATATTCCACTCACCAGAACCGGAAAATTGTTGTCGGAACATGGCACAAAGAAGATAGTGAAAAACAAAAGTAATCTTCTGAAAAATGCAAATAAACCTGTGGCATGGCCATCTTGTTCGGACATTTTTCGTAAACATTGGTCACGTGATCACCTCATCTGATGTTGGAGTGTTTCTCGAGACCAAAACTGCAAGTTTTTTCCATTTTGATATTTCCGGTGAATGTCGAACTCTCGACAAAGAAGTCTTTGTAGTCATTAAGGGCTCATCGGGGATAACCCTGCCTGTTTCAACTCATATATAACATAGATTTTCATGTAAGTGGTTAACGCAGTGTCAACGTTTTCTTTGATAAACTTTGTGAAACATGTCGACTTAGATCAGACTGTGTGCAATGCACAAGCTGATCTTAGCCGACACGTTTCAAAGACGTTCAAATCCATACTTCCTTGCATTCGTTGTTTGTCATGATCTAAAGACAGTAAATGTCTTCATTCAATCCAGGTTTGTGAACACTTTTTCATATTGTAGGGCTATACGTTAACTACACTTGACTGAAGATAAATGGTTGTTCATTACTTAAAACGTGTCTACACTGCAGATGCAGTTTCATCATTGTCGAAATTACTTGCGGTTTTGAACCCTTATTGTGCTGGAACAGACTTCATGCTCATGCAAACTAGTTCGATCCAGGCCAGCCGCCAAGTAAATTGGCGACTGGCCTGTGATCTAACCTGTTTGCTACTCTGCATATATTTCCTCACCATAATTAAGTAGATATGTAAGGATTTTTGAAAGCAGACGACTCAAAAATCTATTTTTAGAAAATGACCCAGCATTCTAAGGGTTAAAGTAAATTCATCGTCGTGTAAGGGCCTGGAAAACCAATAAAATCCTTACATACGACGTCTAAGTGACAATTAACAGCATTCAGTTGCTTTGGAAATCCAATTAAGTTGATGCTAACGAAAACGTATACCGCAACGGAGTGTAAATAAAAGATTCGGGAGGCCCATATTTACACATTTACTAGACAACCAGACTTCGACGTGACGCGTTTGTTACAAGCCAATGTATGTTCGATTAACCTTTTACCAAACGCCAAATGTTCGACTCTCCCAAACGGAAGGAGTTTGAAGACGACATTTCAAAATGTGATGAATCGAAAAATAATCTTCTGATAGGGCAGAACACATTGTGTGAAAAGGATGAAATGCTCGTTAAGAGCAATTTCTCCTTTATCCACAATGTTTTCTAGAGTCGTTGGCAACAGATTAGTTAAATGTCGTTATTGTTTTGTGAAAGGTTAACTACTAGGTCATCGAGGAATGCCAATGTTCAAGCCTCATTCGCTAGGCTAGTGTTGTTAGTTTTCCCGGGTAGTAATGTACAGTTGTGCGATGGTATTATAGAGTAAGCGATCTACATAAGTGAACATAATAACGAAAGATGTCCATACCTATCAGCGGGAGTGACTCTGCCGCTTTTGGTGTCGATTGGGAAAGCAGCAGTAGCAGCACGAAAAACGCCATAAATATGTTCATTCCTAAAATATAATAATAAACATGGTTACCTCGCGCACACAGTAGGCTGTTTACATTAAAAACAGAAAAGAACTACTTTAATTATATTATATTTTCTTATATATTCAAGTGATCAAATGAGGAGAGACCTTTTAGAGATATGTTTTAAAAGAAGAAACATATATGGAAAAAATCAAGTTTTGAATTAAAAAAGCTCAGTGTTCATACTTGATAGATAAATAAAAAAGAGTCAGTCAGAAATACAATTGTCATATGTATTTTGTCTTCCCTAATGGTTGATAGTCTATTCATAACACTTGCTACTAAAAATGAAACGCGATTGATTCAAAAAGAATATTTCTGTCTAATCTTAACCGCTTATGGCAGAATACTTCAGGGCTTGTTCTTTTCAATTTTGACCAATCAGAAAAATCCATATATAAAGACATTTGTTAAGCTTTTATATAAGATTTTGTATAGCATACTTGGAAAGTTTTACGTTTAGACGCAAGCCAACTCTTTAGAACTTGTCAGAGCTTTTTACAGGACTGGGTATCCGTAGTCATTTAGCTGTAAAATGACACCCAATAGAATAAAAGAGAAAGTATGTTATTCCCTTCAAATAATTCCAAGCATTTATCGGTGCGTTGGAAAATATTTTTGAATCGATTGTGGGATGGAAATTGCTTCTCTCCAAGAATTGGTTTGTTAACTATAACAGAATAATTGAACTTGATAAGTGTATGAATTATCTAGAAATTTCATGGTGTACAATTGGTTTGTTTCTGATTTAACTTTTCAATCGCTCACGAAGTATGAAGACGTTTCAGGAATACACAAGAGAAAATTGATGCAAGCCTCAAAGTCGCCCGCAAAGAATTTGATTTGTCTTCCTAAACAAAACCTCCAACCTAACATAAAAAGGATAGAATAGAAATGTATTTATAAAACGTGCAAACGTATCTCGTCATTCAAACTCATTAGAAAGAGCCTGTTACTCGGCTAATGAAAGCAATTGCCGAGAAAATAGCTGTCACAAAGTTTAACCATAGATTTGTGGCTGACTGTTTCACCGAAAGTAGAAGAAATTAATCTGAAACGACTCATGATGAAAGACAATCAGATCTAGTCAACATATGTTGGAGGAGCGTTAGAAAGGCGCTGTTTTTTAAGAGACTATTTCTTATAATCTTGCTTTCGTGCTTTAATAAATTTCGTTCTTTTAATTGTTTTAAAGCTATTGAAACCAGAAACTTTTAAGACATTGTAACAAACCAAGATATATTTCTTGACTTTTGATACTTATCTTTACCGTTTATCACTTTGACTTCTTCCAAAGTTCACACTATTAATTTTGTGCAGGTGTTTTCAATTTGGAGCATTATCTTATTCCAATAGGATCAAATGGGTTAAGAAATATGCAACAGAAGAATTTAACCTGCAAACCCATATGTAGAAATTGAGTATTTCTAAACTTTTATGAAAACTGTCTGTGATTGTTTCCATTTTTGCCAACACAAAGTATGTATTGAATACTGCTTGTTTAATGATATTGAATTTGGAAACCGATATCAAACAAACACATGATAATACTCTTGCAGCAGAAGCTAGAATCTATTAAGGAGGAAGAAGAAAACATTGTTCAATACAAACAATTTCTGTGTCTCATATGTAATACATTGTAATTGTCGTCAGTTTAAGTTACAAATCTGATTATTCTTATAATCTCATATATAAAAAAACCTACACAATGTAAATGGTCATGGAAACTGTACCAGTGTTCATTTTGTTAAAATGTCTCCCAACAATGATTAAACAGATAAACCTGAAACCTGTCATTTACATGTGATGGAAGAAGAAATTCGTTATAATGAAGCACATTTCTCCCATTATTATTTACACTTGATACCCCCTTTTTTTATAATACAATCAATTTAATCATAACCTTAGATGTACCTTATGATGAGTTTTGTTTTTCAATATTGATATAGTACTAAGGAAAAGGTATAAAACGTATGGCAAATTACTAAAGATAACTAATTAGATATGTCGTTTAACCCTTTCCCAAACGGCAACTTTTCGACTGTCCAAAATTGAAAGAGTTTGCAGACGACATTTCAAAAAGTGATGAAATTGTAAAATATTCTTCAGATAGAGCAGAAAACCTTGTGGGTAAAGGAAAAATTGCTCTTAGCGAGCAATTTCTCCTTTTCCCACATTATTTTCTAGAGTCGTCTGCAACAAAGTGGTTAAATGTCGTCCTTGTTTGGTAATGGGTTAAGAATGTTATTGATATATATTTACATGGCATAATATGGGGGGAAAAGGCAATAATCTTTAATTCTAAAGAACGACGAAAATAAATGCAGGCAGCAATAATAAGATGAAGACAATCTTTTAATTGCAGTATTGGTTAGTTGAAACAGAGACGTAGATAACAGTTATCTATGTCTCTGGTTGAAACCATAGCAAAAGAAAAGCAATAAACAAACTGTCTACTTATTACTTATATAACTTCATTTCTTTGAGACAGCATTGATAGCACACTACAACTTTTAAATGAGTATTAGCACTAATCAATCTAAGCCTTTAAGAATGTGTCATCAAGTAAAATGATGTGCACCAACTTCGTACAGAAGACACATTTGTCTTATGCCAAAACAAACTATTAAATATAACAACTTAGAAACTAAGAAAGAGCAGGACGTGGAACATTCTATATTTACCTAATTAGAACTAAACAAAGACCACATCTTCACATGTTCACATTTTACAGATGTCATACTACTGTCATTTTTGAAATACAGACTTCGCATCACATTAAGGCTTGTTGTTGATACTATCGAGCTAAGTGACTTATAAGTAAATGTACGGTACGAACGTAATATGGGACGAATGGAAAAAGATCGAAGTGTTTTTGGTAATTACCTTTTTATTTTTATCAATAAAACCTAAAAATCATCTGTATTAATACTTTCTGATTATGGGCTTTTCTTTGCCGAAAGAAATTGAGTGACTTAAAGGAAAGATTGGCGATAATTCTGCTTAAAGGCTGAAAATCGTATTTTTATCGGCACGAAGACCGCAACAGCTACAGTTTTATTTTGTTTTTTTCGTCGATCAAAAAGGAATTTGTAGGCGCTTGACAAAAGACTTAATCACTGCATATATAACTTATTATTAAATCGTAGACAATCATATACAATCAATGCTCAAGCGGTTAAAAATAAATGTTTAAGGGAATAAATTGAGAGTTCGATATTTTAACAAAGGCGATTCGACAGTTGAGATGATACGGGCACCTGCAGACGTATTTCATTGGTCAAATTAATTGACTGTCATCTCGTAGATTACGTTATAAGATATAGGGTTTTAGAATATTCATCAGAGGGACAGTCTAATGGACCTCGTCAGACGACTTTACACATTGGATTGGCACTCGGTACCATCTTTTTGATAAAGAAAACCGATTTTAAGACTAACTAAAAGAGATACAAGCTGAAAAATGGACCTGTTATTGTTTGAGATGGATCTTAGTTTAAACTATTGCTCCAAATAAACACCATTTAAGAACACAAAATCAAACAGAAAACATTTTTTGAAACAATGAATAAAGAAGAAAAGGTCAACGACTAAAAAAAGAAAAGCCTTTGTTATGAATTATTTTCAAATGATAACAAAAATAAATATAGCCTCCCTTTCCCCATGTGCACTAACCAAAAGCTTCTACAAATATGATCGCCGCCTTCTGGCGGGCGATCAATAAGGACCGCCTTCACAAACTTTATAATTGAGTGTACGTAAAGCGTTCTATGTCCGATATAAAGCTTTACTCCCGTTCAAGTTATTTTCAAATGTTTTAGAAATGGCCAAGGTTGTTAAGAAAAGGATTGACGAAAAAATGATGGATTGAAAGATTTCCAATTCGGAAATATATATACACGTATAACCAGTATTTAACAAAGCTGAAATATAAAAGTTTACGAGAAATTAGGATAACAATTACTTGTAGTTAAATGGTTATTTAACCCATTCCTAAAAGAAATGTTTCTTTATCGGTAAATTTCCCTTTGTCGATCATCATCACTTTAAATTTGGACTACTGCTAGAAACTTACTTAGTTTGTAGCGATTGAGAACCAAATTCTTAACAGTTATACTTAACACTTTTGGTTCTGTTACCTGGAAACATAACCCATACTCGCAGCGAATGATGATTAATGGAAGGTTTAAAAGTGGACACCGCTTCTAACGGGATTTTATTCCAGGACTTTCATATCCACAGACCGAAATTTTACCCATTGACCATCAACTACATGACAAAATATTGGACAATAAATAGTATCTAGTATATAGGGTATATGTAATATGTTGTTTCTTATCGTCATAACTAATATAAATAGTATCTAGTATATAGGGTATGTGTAATATGTTGTTTCTTATCGTCATAACTAATATAAATAGTATCTAGTATATAGGGTATATGTAATATGTTGTTTCTTATCGTCATAACTAATATAAATAGTATCTAGTATATAGGGTATGTGTAATATGTTGTTTCTTATCGTCATTACTGATATAAATAGTATTTAGTATATAGGGTATATGTAATATGTTGTTTCTTATCGTCATAACTAATATAAATAGTATCTAGTATATAGGGTATATGTAATATGTTGTTTCTTATCGTCATAACTAATATAAATAGTATCTAGTATATAGGGTATATGTAATATGTTGTTTCTTATCGTCATAACTAATATAAATAGTATTTAGTATTTAGTTTTCAAGCAGCGAGATATCTAAAACACAGCGGAAATATAACCTATGGCGATGCTTCACTATGTCCCTATTCCCTTTGTTTTGTTTTGTTTTGTTAAGTTCATATGCTTTTCTCGTTGATAACACAAGTGCATTTCATTTATTGAATGATATATGCGATCAGCACAAAATATCTCGGACGTGTAAATGCCCGAAAAGTTTGCGGACATTTCCGAATACACTTTAAGACACCTCAACGACCATCGAGATCGATAACACATCCGAAATATCATAAAACCATTGCATACTAGTACAGTATGTACAATCATAATTGACGCCTATAACAACACAATGCACCTTTGCGATAGAACATTTCCAGTAATAATATAAATTTGCATTTTGAAGAGCAGCTTCCGATAAGAAAATGTATTGGAAGTAAAAGAATGTTCTTCATTTGTGCTCAATACAATTAATTCCCAATGAACTGCATGTTAACCCTTTTCCAAACAACAGATTTTCGACTGTTCCAAATTGAGAGAGTTTGCAGAAGGCATTTCAAATTGTGATGAAATTCAAAAAGATTCTTCAGAAAGAGCAAAAAACCTTGTGGGAAAAGAAGTAATTGCATCGTCTGCAACAAAGTAGTCCATTGTCGTTACTGTTTGGGAAATGGTTAAAAGCGTCATACGGAACGGTTCGGGGTAAAATGCCATTAAGAATGCTTGTTTACAGACGAGAAAATTTGAAAGGCCATATGAAATGTCGTTAAAATACTTCAGGTATGATTGTCGTATGATATGCAAGTAAAAGTAGTCATTGAAAGCATTACTAATCCAGGAAGCGTCATAGCATCTATATACGTAAAGTTTATATGTAGAAGATATCAAATCCGTTGTAACACTTTGGATCCAAGTACATATCAATGAACTGTATACATGCAATAGAAGCGTAAAAAGAGACTGATTTGGCTTCCAAAAGCTATTCTTCAGTGTGTGTGTGTGTGTTTACTATTCTGTTTTAACTATGAATGCTCCTAACGTCTGTGAACCTGCAGTTTTTAATTGAAATTGTGATTAACATTATGAACTGCTTCTTTTCTATCTAGCCACGTTGGTCATAGCACAGTCTACGTCAAGTACACACAACATCTGGACGATACGACATAAATTGTAAAAGTGTATAAACAATCATAGCAAACAACACTGATGTAAGTAATTAAACATTTCTATTTCAATAACAATATTGATGAAACAGTATCGTTAACCCTTAGAATGCTGGGTGATTTTCTGCAGAAAGTTTTTTGTGTCGTCTGCTTTCCAAAACGTTAAATATCTGCTTTATTTTGTTCAGGACAGATACTCAGATAAGCAAACAGGTTAGATCACAGGTCAGCCACGAATTTACTTGGCGACTTGTCTGGATCTAACCTGTTTGCATAAGCATGAAGTCGGTTCCAGCACTATATGGGTTGGACAAAGTATTATGATCGTAGTGTTACACGTCTTATAAGTTGCAAATTATGGATAAGAGTCTTTGCTTCTTTGTATTCCACCGTGGTTACTATGTTAACCCTTTCCCAAACGCCAAATTTCCGACTGTCCCAAATTGAAAGATTTTGCAGATGACATTTCAAAATGTGATGAAATTGAAAAACAAATCTTCTGATAGGACAGAAAACTTTGTGGAAAAGGAGAAATTGCTCGTTAAGAGCAATTTCTCCTTTTCCAACAATGTTTTCAAAAGTCGTCTGTAACGACCTGGTCAAATTTCGTTATTGTTTGATAAAGGGTTAAACAAATCTGTGCAAGTTTAAAGGTTTTAGAATATGGATGATAAGTTGAACAATGCCTCTTGACGAGAGATACAACTACGGGTGGTCTTAAGTTGAGAGCTTTCCAAAGCTTGATAGCCATGGTATAAATTGTGTTTGTCGGCATACTTGTATCCTCAAATATGCTATCAAACATTTTAAATTGTATGATAAAATTGCTGGCACAGCAAAAACATTTCCCGATCAATTCTAAAAGTGGCACTGCGAACTGCTCTGAGCAACATATTCTAATCTAAACATAAAGGGGCATATATAACTGTTTCCTTAAACGTAAAAGACAATAAACGTAATACCACTGTGTTTATTGATTAAGCCATCGATTTCTAAACGAGAGAACTACAATAACAAAAAGATAGATTTATTTCTAAACCAAGCAAATAAAACACAAATTATGCTTGTGGTAAAGAAATAAAACATGCTAAAAGCAAAGAAGAACGTTAAAAAATGAAACGTGTCAGTGTAGATGCGTTGATATATATTCTACTACAACACATTCTATTAGGGCTTAAAGCGAATCTTAAATGATTAAAACGTCGGTCAAACCACAATATGAATGGCACATTTATCCAGGATTGGAATAAAAAGATATATAATGATACAAGAGTATGGTTAATTATTTACAAACCGTAACAATTTTATGTTCACATTGTTTGGTTTCTGAGAAACCACAAACATCCGACTGACTGGTAAAGTAGTTTATCCTGTCAACAGTGTCATTTTAGGACCGATAACTACGTGTTGTATAACATTTGTAATATCCAGCACTAACCATATAACACATGCACGTGACGAATTATGACGTCATAAGAACGCCATGGCGTCATTTTAACATCACTCTCTACTTATTTGTTCCTGTTTGTTTGAATGAATGCATAAAGGTAACAGGATAAATGGAATAGAAAGTTGGTGTCTTTGAATTGGAAAAGTTATCGGGCTCGGCTTCGGATTATTATCCGTTTCGCTTTCGGCTCACCGGATAATATTCCTAAGCCTTGCCCGATAACATTTCCGATTCACGACAACAACCATCTATTCTCTATGCGGCTCACCGGATAATATTCCTAAGCCTTGCCCGATAACATTTCCGATTCACGACACCAGCCATCTATTTTCTATTTACATCTACTGTACAACGACCATCAAAGGCACTTTTATCAATATCATCGTTTCTATCATTACCATTGTAAGAATTGTCGCCATGTCTTGTATGTTGAAGATTGTAGACACTTTCTAAAGATACAGTAAGCTTCATTCGAACTGTTGTAGATTAAGACAAAGTTTTCAGATAATTTTGCCTATGTCCCACTTCAAATCATAATGAAACACTGTAACAATGTATTTAGATCTATCTATGAATATTGAAAAAAAGAGTTCCAATGAAATTCAATTGAGAGCGAGTTTTAACACCTATTTGATAAACAGTTTACTTACCAAGCGAGAGTTTGGCAGGGGCCTCAGGTGGTACGAAAAATATGACCATAGTAAGGAGAGACATAAGGGCGCAAGGAAGTAGGAGAATGAAACTGTAGAAGGCTGTCTTGCGCTTCAGGCCCACATAAAACTTTAGATCTAAGAAAGGAACACCTGGGCAACATTCGTAATACTTCACGTTACGTTTCCCGTAATTGTCAACTAATATCCACTCGTTGCCTGCGATAAAGTCATCGACCATGAACTTTTCCACTTCAGAAAAGAATTTGATATCCATTTGGGTCCCGTCGTGTGTCCATGAGCCAAACTTGAGATGGCACTCCGTGGAATCGAACGGGAAGAACTTCGTGTCGAACGCACAGGTACTCCTGAGTATGGCTTGTGGCATCCACAAGATGGTTCCGTCATCATAAACGTTAACGAGAGCCCTGCGCTGTTCGGCCAACCGGGAATCAGCACTGGATGTGACAAAGGAAATTAGAACGCTGGATTAAAAAAAGCACCCAAGGCATTTTTCCTTTTCAACAGCATAAACCATGTAAAACATGGATGATCCGATGATTTGAACACCAAGACTAACAATACAACACATAGTGTTGGTTCCGTTTGTTTTAGCATAAGCCTTACTTCGATTTGCTCAACAGATCAGGTTGTTTTAAAGGCTTTTCAGGAAGACAATGCAAAATGGTTGGTAATTTGACCTTTTGTCCAAAAATGAATTAATTTCAAAGTAGATTTTTGTCACATTTTTAATGAGTGATCTCTTAAGTAAATTCAGCATGCACGATTAAAAGCTTGAGAAAACGTCATTTCAGAAAGTCTCATGTGATACATGGTTAATTAATGTCCAATCATTGACATTTGAAGACTTTTTATCCAATGTGAACTTAGTTGGACATGCATTAATCTCGTTCGGATCGATGCGCCTTTCTGTGCGTATCAAAACTGCAATCTTTAGCAGTTTTAAAAAGCGTGTAGCAAGATGAGATATCCCAAAATTAATGTCAAGTAAAGCAGATTTTCGATCCCTAGAGATCACGTTTAATTCTCGTTGAGCTAGCATCCTGATGAGCATACTGTAGATGTTCTCTGTGATCCTCTCAGTCTGTACCTGTGCATTCGACACGTGTTCTTCCCGCTTTTTTTCACCAATTGCTATCCTAGATTCTCAGGGTCAATGGAATGACTTTATCCATTTATGTTTGAAATGTGCGTGACTTGAGAATGAGTTTTTAAATACAATGATTGACTAAAGTACCAAACCTGCTTACGAAATGATGAATTAAACTGCCAATTGCCAAAACTATATAGAACAAAATGTGAATGTTACTGACTTTATGTTTAGTAGGAAGGATAACCTGTGTTTTATTTGTTTGTAATCGCTTTAATTCAGCGTTATTGTAGTGTCGCCTTGTTAAGCTTTAAATTGGAGTTGCTATGTTCGTTTTCGTATACCTATTAATATACCTATAAATGTATTTTAGTCATACCGTCTACTAGACAACGAGAAAATACAAAAGAAAGTGCAAGAAATGAATAAACAGGTTTTCGAGAAGCATGGATACATCTAATTTATGGAAGCACACCACGGAAAACCGGTTGTTAAAGCTATTAGGTAACATGCAAATTTTATTACATGTGCCTCATGGCATTATGCAAGTCGACATCTTGGTCGTGTGCAATACCAACACGATAATAGCAAATACATATATTATAAATATTATGCATGCCTCATGATGTCGAAAACCTCTATGAAACAATGATTAAAGCGGATGTTTAGTATTTTGTAACTGTAGACCAGAACAATCCCCTTTTCCGAAGAAAGTCCACCCTTTTTAGGCATGATCTGTCCAATATATGTATTGAGACCTTTATATTACCAAAATCAAAAATCTCAATAAATCAATCGATGTAGTTTTATGTAACCAATTCAAATAAAACGAAGAGTAAGACCATGCCATGACTTCAAAAACATTCACTGCAGTCACCACAAAAACTAAAATGTCTATGCAAGCAAAACGTGTTTTATTTAAGAAAACTATCAAAACCTAAACTCTCACCGAGCGATAGTTTAGCTGAAGCCTCAGGGGGTACCATAAAGATTACAAGCGTCAGACAGGAGAGCAGGGCGCATGGTAGAATGAGTATTAAACTGTAGAATGCAGTGCGCCGTCGTAACTTGACGAAAAACTTGAGGTCTAGGAATGGCGTATCACCGCAGCATTCATAGTGCTTAACGTAACGAACGCCGCTATTGTCCACAAGCTCCCATTCGTTACCCGGGATATAATCATCCACGAGGAAATTCTCTTTCCCGTCGAAGAATTTCAAATCTAATTGTGTGCCATCGTGCGTCCACGACCCGAATTTCAGATGACAAATGGTTTCGTCGAAGGGGAAGAACCTAGTGTCGAATGTACAGGTACTTCGAAGAATGGCCTGAGGGATCCACAATACTTCACCGTCGTCATATAGATTTACGAATGCTTCTCTTTGTTCCTGCAAACGTGAGTCCGCACTGGAATGTGAACGAATGGAAAGAAACAAGGACTATTTAATGTCGATCCAGGCTGGTCGTTATTTGTTTTACCAAGTACAATATGCATTTATCGTTGTAAGTATGGTTGTCGGCCAGGAAAAACAACACCTTGTACTTAGGGGACTGTGATAAACTTCTAACACTGTCTGTTAGTTCTTTGCTAATTCATAAGAATTTTTTTATAAACAATAGATTCGCCCAATGGATAAAGCATCCCCTTTGTCAAAATGTCAGCTCGCCTTTTCTACAAATTCGATGAAGACCACATCTTAAAATTATATCAAAGCGTACAAATAATGAAAAAAAAAATAAGAAGAAGAACGGATACTGTCTTTTATTCCTTTTTATCACAGGCCCTGTTGTCTAAATCATATCAAACATCGTTTTGTACGGATTCGTATGGTATAATCTATGATAAATGTTGATGATGTCAGACTTACAAGTTATACAGCACAATGTCCGGAATCCAAACGCTCTCCGGTGGTACCATTATTTTCGTGAGTCCATCAAATTGACTCGGGTCCCACGTCATCAGGGCATCTTTCCAGGACTGTAAACACGTATTCATTTAGCATCCATTTATATTCATATACGTATTCAAAGAATGTAATATATATTCTTTCTCGCAGTGAATATATCTTAAATTTGGTTTTTCATACAGATTTCCTTAGATTGAACAGTGCTTGGCAAGCTCTCTGAAGTGTCTGGGCAAATAATTCTCCCAGGAAACCTGGGGCGATGTCGCAGCCCCAAGCCAGAACCCCGAGTTACAATCCGGCCATATCAACCGCTGTGTCACGTAGGACCTCTTATACAGATTATTTAAACCAAAAATAACGACATCATCTGGTCATGAGTGATGATATCGATTGGTGACAGAAAATTTATCCAAAAGCCTCAGGTTTATACTTTCGACTTTTTTTCTTTTTATATATGGATCACCACTTCCGTAACCTGTGTTAATGTCAATCTAGTTTTCTTCTAAACATAATGCTACAGACCGAAAAAGAGTGCTAAAAGTTCAATCTTTGAAGAGCAAGTACTTTATACATTTACGTTTCTGAAATAAATTATGTCGAATTACCTATACTGCTAGGATATTTAACAAAGGAAAGCGACCTACTAAGGTTTCATGTATGCAATCGAAACCGTCGATAAAATGAAAAGAAAATGGGCATTTACGTATCGAGGGTTGAGTGCAAGACTATAGTAAGTGCTTCATGTTTATGAAGCACTTGCTATAGTATTGCACTCAACCCTCGATATTATCTATGAACACTTATGTTTTGCAATAGTCATTTGCTAGAAATGTCAAAGTTAAAGTGTATCTAATCGCACCGGAATCAGACACCAAGTACCGTACGTTCATACTTTCTGAACAGACAGTCTCAGAGCTTAAAAACGTAATGCCGATGGTTTTACCTTTTAACTAGTTGGGATCTTTTCTCCTAACTTACGGGCATACTCTTAGCGTAATGAAACAATTTCATTAAAAACAAAAAGTTGTACAACACATTAAAGGTACTTCTTCACAGATGTAAGGAAACTTGGATATTAAGATTTTTTCTTTAAAACTGCACAGCAGCTGTTTTTTGTATGAACTTAATTCGAAGGAAATGGCCATTACAAGTAAAGTAAGTTCGTATTTAATCGTTTAGAGCCTTTATTCAAAGAATGAAATGAACTTGTATTCAGACCTTAAACTGAAATTAATTGCATAACGCCAGTCAATAATTAGATTCATTGGCACTTTCGATCTCAATTTTGCATTCAGTCGCTTTTGTTAATTAAATATTTTACTTCGAGACTGAAACTGCATTGTTTTAACGACATTTCGTTTTGACTTGCAAAGTTTTCCATGTGTGAACAAGTACATTTAACCCATTACCAAACAATATAGACATTTGACCAGTTTGTTACAGAGTTTGTTACAGACGACTCGTTTAGAGCAATTTTTCCTTTTCCAACAATGTTTTCTGCCCTATCAGAAGATTATTTTATCAACGTCATCATATTTTGAAATGTCGCCTGCAAACTCTTTCAATTCTGGCCAGTCGAAGATTAAATTTGGCTTTTAGTAAAGGGTTAAACCAAATGTTTCATACTCACATATGTGTACCAAACGTTCGTTTCGAGGACCTGGTTCTTCTCGTCGACGTTCATGATCTGTATGAGACTCAGGCCGAAGTGGACCGTGATCAGCTCCGATGTGTTGTGGACTGGTCGACCCACCGTCGTGTAGCGCTTGTAACGCTCTAGGAGGCATTTAATGAGCGCTTTCTCCTTGGAAACGGACTCGTACATCTCCCATTCGATGGAGCAGTTGTTATCGAAACCTGGAAATATAAACCGACGAGAAGATGCTAGAAATGTGTTTGTTTGTTTGTGTGTTGGTTTGTTGTTTATTGTCGTTTTAGCAGGTTTTAATTATATCACACCTTTTTTTTTAATTTCAAATCGGTGAAATCCCCCTTTTTTTTCCTTTTTTTTTTTTTTAAATAAATATTTCCAGCCGAAAACCTTTCCCCTTTATAGAACGTTTCATATGGGAAAAAACGTCATTGCCTTTGATCCATCTTTGTCGTACGTATGGCGCGGTCGAGTTTTGGACCCACAACCAACCACCCATCACTTAAACAATGCAGATGAAGATGCTTTCTCTTTCTAATCATGGTGGTTAAACCCTTTACCAAAATGCCAAATTTTCGACTGTCCCGAATTAAAAAAGTTTGCAGAGGAAATTACAAAATGTGATGAAATTGAAATAAATTCTTATGATAGGGCAGAAAACATTGTGAGAAAAGGAGGAATTGTTCGTTAAGAGCATGTTCTCCTTTCCCCACAATGTTTTCTTTAGTCTTCTACAACAAAGTGGTTAAATAAGGCTATTGTTTGGTAATGGTTGAAGACATGAGAACACATCTTTTTGTATGTTTGAGTTTAATATTCCATACACAAAGAAGGCTGTATGTTGTGCTTTCTCTCTCTCTCATGCGAATGGCGTTGGATACCCGTGGAGCATGAAACATATACCAGAGTGAACAAAGTCCACCACCATCAAGTAAAACATGAACATTCGTTCAATTTAGTACCATCGTTAAACACGATTTGACAAAATCACAATTTTATCAATACCCTCAAACGTTTTCACAGCACGTCTACTGTCAAGGGGAAAATTTAAAGATTCTGTAACTTTGTCACACATGCGTTGTCAGCCCAATTATTTTCAATCCCAATCATTCGTGTTAGCGAATGGTGCCGATGCTAAAATTGGGCCCAGAATCTGTGAAATTTCTAGCTCTCCAAATTATCAAGCAGCAAGGCCTGACTATCTTTTTACTTCCTAATGAGGCCATTTTGACGTGCAATCTTCGTGTCTCAGAGCTTGTGAAATTATGTTTCAATTGCAAAGCAATGTTTCGTCTGGAAGCAAATGATTTGTTCAGCATTGCTACACGGCACTGCAAATACAGAGATGCATGTACCTAGATAAACGTCTTGTAATGATTAATAAATTCAAGGTTCGCATTTTGTTGTTAGAATAAGTGAACTATAACGCAATGCTCTTGATTCAGTATTCTGAGGCTTTTACCGTGATGGAACGAAAATGTTCATTTGGTAATGGTATCTGACCTAATGATTAAAGATAAGTTTTATTATAAATCAAGGTCTCTAGTCCGTAAAATAAAATATCATACTATCAACATAAATATTAAACTATGAGTGTTGATTCCCATTAGCTGATTAAATATAATATTATTTATTCTTCAAATTGACGCATTCTCATCTTTATGGCACCAAAACCGCGCCGAAAATAAACTTCTCACTACCTCACATGCTCAACATTTGCGTTGCTAGTTTATGTATATCATTCCGTTTAAAATGGGTTTAATTATAACCTTACTTCTGGGGTTTATGTTCAATGTTAACAGACGATTTATTGAACAGGTTCACTCCCACACCATCCCCGATTGATTGGCCCGTTCAAACGATCCGACAAGCAAACTGTTCATACCACGTGAGGGATAATGACTGTGCAACCCTGTAATTTTCTTGTTCCGATTGAGATCAATTTGCCTGAATTCACAAACACGCATGTAAACGATCCATAGAATAATTCCCGTACATGTAATAGATCACCCTAGATACCAACTGGTAGATGCTAAAATATGGTTACTAATCCACTTTAACCCTTTCCCAAACAACACATTTTCGACTGTTCCAAATTGAAAACAATCGCAGACGACATTTCAAAATGAGATGAAATTGGAAAATAATCTTCTGAAAGGGCAGAAAACATTGTGGGAAAAGGAGAAATTGCTCGTCACGAGCAATTTCTCGTTTTCCCTCAATGTTTTCTAAAGTCGACTGCAACAAAGTCGTCAAATGTCGTTATTATTTGGGAAAGGGTTAAATGACTATCTCACAGACTAAGATTTTATAATTGTACAATGAAGTGTATTCTACCTTTAGAATACGTATTACCGTCAATCTGTTGTAGAAAATTTGATTTTCGAATAACGGAAAAGGGAAGCAAGGATTCGAGGAGTTGTCCTACCGGGTTCATAAGCCACATTTCCAAGCAGCGTTATGGTTTTATTTCACATAAAACACGAATAAGTGAACGATTGCCGAAAAATAACAGGATAACAGTAGAGATGGTCTATAACCCACATTGATATAGGTCTGAAAAGAACTTGTGTTATTATCTTTTCCATGCAATGGTTCAAACCTATTTTGAAATCTATTTTTTATGTGTGTGGATTTGCATTGGATTCGTCTCGAGGAGGGTTTCGCTACTATAGGATTTAGAAGGGACACAAACAGTTTAGCCTTTCAGGTAATGTCAAAATGAAATGTTGTATTTCGTGGAGGCATCATGAGCTAGCTATATTTTTGTCTGCAAACTGAAGAACCATTTTACACTGATAGAATAACGTTAAAATGTGCAAACGGCAACATATCAGACACTCGTGGTACGCCAGTAGGCCAACAATGTTGAAGTCGTACGTAACCTAGCGGAGAAAACATTACTTCCGCTTTCACGACATCACAGCTGTTAACGCATTTAACCCTTTACCAGACGCCAAATTTTCGACTGTCCGAAATTGAAAGAGCTTGCAGATGACATTTTAAAAAGTGATGAAATTGGAAAATAATCTTCAGAAAGATAAGAAAATATCGTGGGAAAAGGAGAAATTGCTCCTTAAGAGCAATTTCTCCTTTTCCCACCATGTAGTCTAGAGTCGTCTGCAACAAACTTGTATAATGTATTTATTGTTTGGTAATTAGTTAAGCCATCGATACATACCAGCAGGTCAGCGTGAAACAACATGGTATCAATTCAAAGTGGCGGGCGTGCGTGCGTATGCCAATCACGGGCGACATCTAGCGGAACAACAACACTTCCGGTATACAGACGTTACCAATCTGTCGAGCAAGCTGGTCAATGTGACCTAAATCCACTTTGATGATGAAGTCGTGTTTGTGGTATACGAATTGTCAGTTTCTGATAAAAATTGTATCAAACGTATACAATGTAATGTGAGGTAAATGTTAAGTCGCTTCAATATGCCTAGCGCAGAAATGAGACTGTAAAACATTTTTTACGTTTTAGGCACTGGTCCAACAACTGTCTTCTTTAAAAAACAACCTGTTTGACAATCGTAATAAAGAATGTTGAAATAGAGTAAACCAAACACACCTCCCCTTAAGGCCAATACAATAAGATCAGCGTGTGAAACCAAATGCTACCAAATTTAGATGATATTGAAGTATTTCTCAGTTACTAAGCTCATTTCCCGTAGCAGGAGGCGATGATCTGAGCATTTTCCTATACACTCTTCTCCAATGCTCAGACTTTACAAATTGCTATCACTCACAGACGACAATTGTCGATTGTGATAAATAATACTATTTGACAAGACAAAAAAGCATCTTAAGCAAAAAAAGACCAATGATCCATTTAACCCTTTCCCAAACAATTATGACATTTAACCACTTTGTTGCAGACGACTTTAGAAAACATTGTGGAAAAAAGAGAAATTGCTCGTAACGAGTCATTTTTCCTTTTCCCACAATGTTTTCTGCCCTATGAGGAAATTATTTTACAATTTCATTACATTTTGAAATGTCGTCTGCAAACTTTTTCAATTGGGGACAGTCGAAAAAATTGTTGTTTGGGACAGGGTTAAGCTGCGCTGGTTTCTGAAATCATTTATGATTGGGCTTTCATATGATTGTGAAGAAGCTCGTGTGTCAAATGTCGCATGACCTGTTAAATTATATCTAAAAGTATCTTGTCTTCATGTAAGACAGTTTTTCTAAAATTACTGACCTTTCACAGAATACCAGTTGAGATAATGAAAAGACGTATGTGTGAAAGCAGTGGGAGTATAACAATCATTAAAAGCATACTAGCGCTCATGAAAACTGCTTTACTGGGTAATATGAGTAATAAATTGTGAAAGAATATGTTAAAGCATAGCGAAACAACACAGGATCATGACAATATAACGTCTGCACTGTTTATTGTCTATTTTTCAAAGAGTTATTTTCATAAATTTGGTACCCACCAATTTAACTGCATTGTTTACATTCAGGTAACATCTAGAATAGCAAGGAACGCTTGGATTAAAGAGTGGCGATCACCTGGTTAGAAAATCACGTGAAACACATAAAAATACTGTCATTTATCCAATATTGAAAACGTGAATATCCAAATGCATTTCTTCAGTTTTATTGGTTCCCAACGTTTCTCGGCTGACCTTGTTTGATCGCTTATTTTAAACAAACCTAATAGTGTTCACTCTTTTTAAAGCATCTTGTGAACGTGTTACAGTCTGCAAAGGGAATTTAAAGTACTTTTCAGATAATTTGTAATCATTCTAGAACTTTCACAATTTAAGTGTAAATGAGCCCAAGTCTGGCTTTAAAAAATATCATATATACGTTTTATTGTGGAAATAAAAACAAAATCATAAAAGTTTTTATTAAAGTCTGTTACGGAATTATGTGTACCATGAAAAACAAAAAAAGGTGATAAGTAATGTCAGGCAAGACAAAAATCTTGTGTAAGTCTGGGTTAAGATACGTTACCGAAAGATAATCGTATCCATGGAATCGAATGTATATTGAATCATTGAAACCAAATTAACGTATTCCTATGCGTTTCTTTAATAAAATTTTGATTTCCAAATTATTGACTGTCACAAATTGAAAGAATTTGCGAACGACATTTCAAAATGTGATGAAATTGGAAAATGATCTTCTGGGATCCTCGTTAAGATCATTTTCTCCTTTTCCCACAATGTTTTCCAAATTATTCTACAACACACTTGTCGAATGTCGTTATTGTTTGGTTATGGGTTAAATGAGCATCTTTGCAGTTATATCGTATTGCACTTTCCGACAAAAGAGGATTCACTATCACGTTAGACGCTAGACGACAGGCAATAAATACGGGCTAACTGTGAATGCACAGATAAACGCCCTAATGTCGCTTGATCCCTAATTATGACTGCCCAAATATAATTTGGCTACGGCGAGGCCTTTTTTACGACAGGATCGGATTGTTTGGCTAATGCTCCAATTAGAATTAGCAAATTTGCTTTCTCAGGACTGATACCGCCTATCTAAACAGTCGGGATTGCAGTTCCATCAAACGATTCCACTTTGACGGTGTATGGATAATGCTTGTGGATATTTTAGTACAAGTCCACTCTTCTGTCTACTAGAGCTCTGTTCCTACAGAGTAACGACATAGCATATAAGTGTTGCCCTGGCTATGTATGGATAATGTTTGTGGATATTTTAGTACAAGTCCACTCTTCTGCCTAATCGATCACCATTCATACAGAGTAACGACATAGCATATAAGTGTTGCCCTGGCTATGTATGGATAATGTTTGTGGATATTTTAGTACAAGTCCACTCTTCTGCCTAATCGATCACCATTCATACAGAGTAACGACATAGCATATAAGTGTTGCCCTGGCGGTGTATGGATAATGTTTGTGGATATTCAAGTACAAGTCCACTCTTCTGTCTACTAGAGCTCTGTTCCTACAGAGTAACGACATAACATATAAGTGTTGCCCTGGCGGTGTATGAATAATGTTTGTGGATATTTTAGTACAAGTCCACTCTTCTGTCTACTAGAGCTCTGTTCCTACAGAGTAACGACATAGCATATAAGTGTTGCCCTGGCGGTGTATGGATAATGTTTGTGGATATTTTAGTACAAGTCCACTCTTCTGTCTACTAGAGCTCTGTTCCTACAGAGTAACGACATAGCATATAAGTGTTGCCCTGGCGGTGTATGGATAATGTTTGTGGATATTTTAGTACAAGTCCACTCTTTTGCCTAATCGATCACCATTCATACAGACTCACGATATCTTATGTAAGTCATGTCCTACGGGTTCTGATGCATGCCGCGTTTCCATTGGCGTAGCTTCCTTTTTGCACGTGCCTAGACTTTTTTTTCAGGAAGTAAAATGTACACTTAAAAACAAAACAGAATTAGCCTTGAAATACATACCAGAACGCACCTGGGCGATTTCAGACTGAATTTCTTCCCCGGGGGAGCATATCCCCCCTCCTATAACGACGTTTATCCTGTCACTAGTGCCATTTTGGGACCAATAACTAGGTGCCGTTTATCATAAGTGATATCCGGCACTTACCATATAACACATCCACGCGAAAAATCATGACGTCAAAAGAACGATATGACGTCCGGCTCACCGGATACTATTCCTAAGCCTTGCCCGATAACATTTCCGATTCACGACACCAACCATCTATTCTCTATACCTACACACTAATTTGAGTCAAACTACGCCATTGTTTTCGATACACATACGGTAGAAATTGCCCCCTGGGTATTCATAGCAACTTCCCAAATAAGAGACTCGTAAGATATAACAATGGAGGCCTTCGATGATGAAAACTGAGATTAGCAAGTATGGACTACCCTTTAAATAACAACGTACCATTGGTAATGATACTAGCATTCTAAAAACTTCAAGGAATCAAATAGGATTAGAAGGTATTTCAAGGTATTACATGTCTTTATCAATGTATGAAAATACTAGATACTGAATACACTATATGATATTTTAGAGGTATTAAGAACTGGTTAAGATGTGATAATAGGAAGAAATCCGGTTAAAGTATAACTTGAAGATGGCTTTGCCTGATTTACAGCCTTGACCAAATCGTCATACTATGGCGATGCAATCAGGCGAATCTTATCGTTTTGCACATAATGACTATCAAGAGTAATTACTTAAAAACTATTCATTGAAAATGTTAAAAAATGTTTTTTAGAAAATGTTTTTTATTAAAACTATTTTTTTGTGTTTGTTTATATAAATTAATATAAGATACAGGATGAATAGAATAGATGGTTGGTGTCTTTGAATGAGAAAGGTTATCGGGCTTGACTTATGATGATTATTTTCCAACGCCTTTCCTGATAACATTTCCGATTCACGACAACAACCATCTCTTTATTTTTCTTTTCTTCAGTTTTCAGAGAACGCACCAAACCAAGCAGGATTCAAAATAACATTAACGTATTGTATAATCACGATTGAGACGGATAAATGTAACGTCATTTATCCCAATTCATTACGGCGAAATCAAATCAGAACGTTGGCAGGACCATCGGTGTGTCAATCAAAGACGCCACGTAATCCATTTACGGTGGGAAATAGGGAATGCTTATTGCCTTTCTGGTATGGCTGACCATATTGATGCCTCTGAGAACACACATGCACACCCCCGAAAATGGGTATCTGGCTTGATGGTGGTTTGCTGTATCGATATTTACATTAAAGTTCGATGTGCTAAAGATTTAACACGTAATCCATTTACGGCGGGAAATAGGAAATTGTCTTTTCGGCATGGCGGACCATATTGATGCCTCTCGAAACACACATCCACACACCGAAAAATGGGTATCTGGCTCTGATGCTGGTTTGTAGAACCAATTTTTACATTAAAGTTGGATTTGCTATAGATTTAACACAATACAATATAACGCAACATTCCTGCATCTTGCTGCAGACGGTTTTCAAAAAGCATCATGGCAACAGGAGAAATTGCTTGTCACAAGCAATTTCTCCTTTTGCCACAATGCTTTTCAATCTATTCACATATCACAACCAGGGGCGTAACTTGACTGAAATGAATGCACATCATTCTAGGGGGTCCGGTGCATGTTCCCCTTGAAAAAAAATGCAGTCTAAAATCGCTCAAGTGCGTTCTGCTCAAGTAGAAAATGTCGCCTGCAGGTGATAAATAGTTAAAGTAACACAAAATGTTGACCTTATTCTAAATAACATTGGTATCAATGTTAAAATGTGATACATGAAGAATAAACTTTGGTTACATCAAACCATTTATATAGGCCTACTGTTGAACGTCTTTGAGTTGTACTGCCTAGTGGGGCTATGGTTGATGGCATTAGCCTCTTGGTCGTGCAAGACCAGTAACAACAAAACGACCTGGTACCGAACATACAAGCGATTAGAAATATGTACGAAAGAATTATGAAAGCATTATGATTTTATCATTTGAATGCGATGGGGAAATCGAAAAGATAACTTCATTAACAGTTTTATAGCTAAACATTATTGAGCGTATAAATAAAGACACAGAATGTTTTGAGAACTCAGTAGCTGGTACTATAGCTTCACGATAACACTTGTGTGGATTTTACTCCGTAGTTGAAAGAGCTCAACATTCAAACATATTTGCTCCTAGAAAAATGCAGGGTCTAGGGAAAGAAGGAAAAGAGCAATTCCATTTCAATCAGTATCGAAAAAGTATTCACATTTGTTGAGCTGAGTATTTGCTATAGATATTTCCAAATTTCATTCGGTGGTATTCTTTTCCAAAGCATGGCAAATTCACAAGAATGGTTGTAAAATCTGTGGACGTCTACGGAGCATGTAAATACTGTTCTCACGACCCCATCACGTATATATCCGTAACGACGTTACCGTTCTGAGTACATTTCGGCACTTCAAGTGTTCTTTCCCTGGACATGTCAGCACTTGTGGTAATTCTAGTGACACATCGGTTCTTAGAGAATGGGGTTTCTTCCATCATAGCGGTATTACTATTGACAGTAGCATTCAGAACGTCAATTAGATCATTTAGTCCTCGGCTTAGCGATGCATACATTGTGTGGTTCTTAACCCTAGAATGCAGGGTAGCTTTCTAAATTTAGATTTTTGTGTTTTCTGCTTTCCAAAACCGTTAATAGCTGCTTAAATTTGAAGGGGAAGATACTCTGAGTTGCAAACAGGTAAGATCACAGGCCGGCCGCCAATTTACTTGGCGGCTTGTCTGGATATAACATTTTTGCATTAGCATAAAGTGGGTGCCAGCACTACAAGGGTTGAACTCATGAGTTTTAAAGATATATTGCAAGATAAGAATTTCGTCTTTTCAACAACTCGAACTTCTATCCCAACAATCAAGATACTGGCTAACAATAAAAATTAGTATGGCAGAACATGTTGAAAAAGGTACAATATACCATTTTGCACAATGCATTTAGAACTGTTGTTCTACTAAGGAACCATTATATTTTGGACGACACAATGTCAAATCGTTAGGAGAAAGAAACTTTAGGAAAAACACTCGTTTCAATAAAGACCTTTTCACCTCCACTTGAGACGAGACCTAGCCCTTTTGGTTAATAAAAGAAAAAATGTTGACATTGTTGAGATTGGAAATGAGAAAGATGAACGTTCTACATTCAGATGTATAATTTAGAAATTAGTATTCAGTTTGTACTTCGTATGTGCATAGCTATTTAACAAGAAAGCGCTGAACTGTTATTTACAAATGTCATGTTTTAGCAGAGCATCGTTCACAATAGCTATTCGTTGTATCATTTTTGGTCGATTTTGAAAAACGTATACAAAGAATATAAACAGAAACAATTGGGATAAAAGAATATGTTGCTCACATAATGAGCAACTTCTTCTTTATCACAAGTGTTTCTTCCAAATTTTGATTCGCCTTTGAATACTTTGAGTTAAAGTTCGTGATTTTCTTTGTATTGTTTTTTTCTAAGTTGAAAAGGTTCTCATACATAACATAAACATGACGCTGTCTGCATTAAAATCGATTGCCTTAACTTTAGTTTTTGACCATCGCCACTAAAAGCTCTACCCATGACGGAATGGGTCAAAACGCTATTGCCAGCGTTTAGACGGCGGGCCCTGTCCGCCTGTATTGGTTAATATGATGTGATTTCCAGAGGCCATCTAAACACTACGGGCTATCAATACAGGCCCCGTGTGCTTGCTCAAACATAATTCTATAACGTGTTGGCCACTCACAAGGCGACAGGACCCGGAGTGCAAAATTAGATTACCTTTACGCTACATTATCCTTATAAAACGTCCGGAAACGCCCTCGGAAAACAAGGTCCGTTAATGAGGAATGAGGGAAAAGTGCGGAAATGCTAAGATGAATCGTCAAAAACAGGGCGAAGAGTTGTCATAAACAACCAACAGTAGGATAGATTCCTAATATCAAATCTGTAATTTATCAAAAATATTTTGAACTAAAAATCAAATTGATATGAAGTAAATGCAATGTATATTTATAATGTTCATACCATTTAACCCTACTATAACATTATCTGTAGTTTTAATTTTTCCATACTTACACATATTCATCGCCATTTATGTTAATGACTTCTTGAAAATTGAAGCCAAAAAATGATTTTCAAGACACGAAATGTAACAAAGAAATGTGTCAATCAATAAAACTATTTCAAAAGTGTGTAAGTTTCTTGTTAAGAAGCCATATTCAGAACGTTCATTAGCAGTATTTCGAAAAACTTTAAGCCAAACTATAGTTTGTGGGTACATTTTAGAATTAAGTATTTTGAAATATTTCAGAGCTAATGTGTTACAAAATAAAGGTTTTGGAGGAGCAGTGAAGAACTCCACTAGGGCTAAGTGTTATGTATGTTAGAAGGACGAATTTCTTCGCAAATGCATCAAAGCGTTGATCTTACATTGTAGTACCTTGCCTGGAAGTTATATTTCACAATTTTGGGGAAGGATAGTTTTTCATGGTCGATGTGCATTTATGTCAAAGAGTTTGGTTATAGATCGAAACGTATAATTTATAATTCCACAAAAATATACTGTCCTAAGGACGCAATCATCAATGACCAAAATGAACATCGACCATGAAAAATATCCAGGTCAAAGTACGACCCTGTCTCATACAAATTTCTGTTAAAAAAACATTTCCATCCGTCGTTTCTCAATTGCATCACCGAAAATCAAATACTTTATATTAATACCATCAAAAGATGTAGACGTTTTGTTATCTCTTATAGCGAAATATAAAAGCATTTCCATCCGAAATCTGCATGTGTCTGACAACTATCTCAAGCTTATCACGCCGTTAGCGCCATAAGTTGACGCTAGTTCCGGCGTCTTTATCCGGACACAAGCTGTTTACTGACAATGCACGCCATCTTTCCTTGAATATCTGTCTGTTTCCTTTATTCGTTTGTTTGGCGTTTGACGACGAATCAACATTTTTTCAGTGATGTAACGGCTTTCCTGGATTTACCAGTACTAGGCTAGGGCTATGAAGTGACAGTCAAAGACCACTCACACGAGACTAGAGGTATCGATAGGGCTCGAACCCGGGACCCCCCAGTCGGCCAACTTTACCACGTAGGACCCTTTTGACTTTTAAATTTTAAAAAAACGTTAAGTATGGTAACTACAGAACTGGTAGTATTGCAGTTACTGTAGGCATACTCAATTTTCATTTAGCTATAGGATGTTTGATTTTAGTTTTGCTGATGAAAGAAGTGGGAAGTTGGTGTCCGAAACAGTGTCCGAAAATCACACTGTTTCGAGAATTAACCGAAGGTGACCTTGTTAAACTCAAGAACACAATGTCATGACTGTGAGATTCCCGCCATACTAGGTTAAATAGTGTGCCCACTTGCAGAAGATCTAAGGGTTAGTCTTAACCATTTAATTATCTTTCTTCCCTGCTTGAACATATTACTTTACGTGTATCCTAATTGAAGCAATATGTTAGTCACAAGCCTTTGTTTGTCCTTTTTGTCTAAAGAGTTTGAAATTAAGCTTTCAGTGCTTAAATCGTTTGAAATGAACACGGAACCCGTCTTGCCAAAGTATTTGAAATCAGGTTTATGTTGAATTTACAGTTTAATCTAAATAGATGATGTTGTTACATCTGACCAGCATCTTCTTGGAGGCACATAAGCACTATAATTTGAAGGTGCATTTGGAGGCTGAAAGTTAGTGACTGTAGCTTTTACAGATATAAGAGGAAATAACTTATTCGAAACAGTGCAACTAATTGTCTATTTGGGTGAACCACCAAAACTTATTACATGATGTTCTAATTGTGACAAGCCTTTTGTTGCGAGCGAATGAACTCAACTATTCAATGCTTTTTCAGAAGCCAGTAGTCATTGGAAGCATTTTCTACAGACATTCGACGAGACGAAACCTATTCGAAACAGTGTCACTAAATACCTATTTGGTAGACGATGTATATAGGAAAACGTGGTCTATACTTAGACTAATTAGGAGAGATAGTCAGGAATCAATCAACGCCTTAAAGTCAGATCAGTCGATCCATCCATTAAGCAAGTCTGATGATGTGCTTAAGAATTCATTTTGATTAAGTCTGTCTAATCGCCGTAATCTCATTAATTATTCTCTTCATTATTCCTTTACAAGAGTCATGCAAGTTTAGAGATGTTTGTGTACGGAGCCTTTAGGTATGCCATTGTCGGTGGAAAAGAAACAAAATATGCATGATAAATAAGAAAACTCTTCCCTTCTATGTAATAGACTAAAAATTCCTTACGAAGAAGTTTTGTTTCGTCATCAGCAGTGTTTCATATATATATTGCGTTGGGCAATACATAAACCAAATCTGATGTTAGTTCTTAACAGGACTAGACATAGTATGTCATCTCTATCGCCTGTGCATTGCTTGGACATAAACACAGTGCTATCTCTTCAACATGCTTTGAAAAGAAATTTGTTCTTGGTGGACTCTCGTACAGAAACAGTGAGAGGCAGCAAATTAAACCGTTCTTGAGTGAAGTAGACCTCCGGTGGATGTATAGCAAATATTAAAATAATGTGACAAACCGAGAGAAAGAAGACTTTCAATACACATTCAGAATTTAACAAAGGAAACTATCCTAAGACACAAATATCGATACGAATATTGATGCTAAAAGCGGTTTGAATTTAGTTTGCCTTAATTCAATCTGAACCTGTAAATGACCCTTTTGTTTACGTTTATTCGGCTCGTTATTCTTAATTGATCAAGCCAATTGGATTCCATGACAACAGTGTCTGAAACTTCAAAACAAGTTAGATTCGGGCAGATAATTTATGACCTCAAATAAACACCTCTTGTAATAAGAGGATTCATTAAGATGGTTATTACAATTAAAATTCCAGTCAACACAAAATAAGTCAAGTAAGTAAAGCTGTAGAGCTTTCATGTTTTACTGTAGATATCTTGCCATAAGTTCAGGTATTATGTGAAAGCACGTGTTTGTTAAATATATAGGTTGTTGGTTTTTACTATTGCACCATCATGGTTTCAGTCTTCTATAGTGATTAACGCGAATAAAGAGGGTGCCAACTTGTTAACTGTCCACCAAAGCGAATCCATATCCGAGTAGATAAACGGCTCTTCCATAAACAGTCTGTATTCCTAGTTTCAAAGCTCAAGCCAATAAATCATTACCATAGAACCCATATGGTCAGAACGAACAATTAATAGCTGTCAGAAGAAAACTCTAATAGATAGCCAATGAGGTACAAGTATGTCTTACCGGTATGCTCTATTGGTTTCCAAAGCCAGTCCAAACGCGGCCAGACAAAATGGATTAGAACCAGTTGCATGACGATTCAGACCTGACGCTGTTCTTATAGAACAACTTTATGGCAGACAATATAACATACCTTAATAATGTATAGCATACTTAACCGCTCGTAGACATAAAAGATAACATTGCTCTTTGCTGATAGACTACATATGTTGCCAAACGGCTTGACACACGCACATAGTCTATCAAAATACGGAGCACGAAAGAAGGGCATCCTTTATATGTGTGTTGAGGGCCTTTTATCTGTTTTAACAGGATTGATTTCTGACAGAATTTTAAGAACATGGTTTGATGGCGTCCACGATAAGACTATACGGGATACATAATCCTTTGCAAGATTCACACTTAGCATCTCTATTTGTACATACAGCATAGGGGGTCTATACTTATCCAGGGGTCTGAATTTTGTACCACGCGTACAAAGTCGTCTGCTGCTCTAATAATTAATGGAATATTCGCAACATTCTCTCGGATATCTAAAGAATAATGTATTTACTTTCAAATAGAAACATCCCATTGTAGTACCTTAGATATAGAGAATAGATGGTTGGTGTCGTAAATCGGAAATGTTATCGGGCAAGGCGTAGGAATATTATCCGGTGAGCCGAAGGCGAAACGGATAATATTCCAATGCCGAGCCCGATAACTTTTCCCATTCAAAGACACCAACCATCTATTCTATTTATCCTGTAACCTTTATGTATTCTTTCAAACAAATAATATACAAATAAAACGCGAGAAAGAATGAAAAATATGTAGAGAATGATGTAAATATGACGTCATTTCGTTCTTATGACGTCATGATTTGTCGCGTGGATGTATTATATGGTTAGTGCCGGATATCACAAATGTTATACGGCACCTAGTTATACGTCCCAAAATGACACTAGTGACAGGATAAATTGCGATAACAACAAGGGTTCCTCTCCCAAAGATGACTCGAATTTTGGGAACATTGACACGCCCACGTACACACAATTTATTCATACACGGCGGTAACAAGATGCTGTGCGGTAAATTACATGCAATGAAATGAAAGAACAGTTCAATTATATCACAAACCTCTAGGCCGTTCGGTGGTACAGGTTGTAGTCGGACTTCCCATTCGAGAGTCACTTGTACAGTATATTAACCCTTATAGTGCTGGAACCGACTTCATGCTTTTGCAAACAGGTTAGATCCAGGCCAGCCGCCAACAAAATTGGCGGCTGGCCTGTGATCTAACCTGTTTGCTACTCTGAGTATTTTTCCTCATCAAAATTAAGCAGATATTTCAGGTTTTGGAAAGCTGATGACATAAAAATCTATTTTCAGAAAATTACCAAGCATTCTAATTAATTACATAGTACTGACCCTGGGTTAACACCAGCCCCCCATTAATTACATAGTACTGACCCTGGGTTAACACCAGCCCCCCATTAATTACATAGTACTGACCCTGGGTTAACACCAGCCCCCCATTAATTACATAGTACTGACCCTGGGTTAACACCAGCCCCCATTAATTACATAGTACTGACCCTGGGTTAACACCAGCCCCCCCATTAATTACATAGTACTGACCCTGGGTTAACACCAGCCCCCCATTAATTACATAGTACTGACCCTGGGTTAACACCAGCCCCCCATTAATTACATAGTACTGACCCGGGTTAACCAGGCCCCCATTAATTACATAGTACTGACCCTGGGTTAACACCAGCCCCCCCATTAATAACATAGTACTGACCCTGGGTTAACACCAGCCCCCCATTAATTACATAGTACTGACCCTGGGTTAACACCAGCCCCCCATTAATTGACAAAATCGACTCACTTGACTTTCACTGAGATACGTCTATTATCAATTACTAGTTCAAGGGCACGTGGTACACGTAAACTCCTAGAACAAAGTCTGATCCATGCTCTATGAAGACGTAATGTGTATCTATTTCAGTTTCTATAGTATTAGTGACGTGAATGTTTATTCATTTCTTTTCTTACATATGAAGATTGGTCACCTAATATAGCACTTTTCTTATTAAAGAATCAAAAGCACTTTTAGAATATAGATTATGAAAAATGGCGACCTATATATCTATTATCATGAAACATTCTTAAATTAAAAATGTTGACATTTATAGAGAAAGATTAAAGGTTATATACGAACTTTGAACAACCCATTACTATTAGATATAAGATTATAACTTTAAACGACTCACTAACATGTGTATATCTGTATATACATATTGTATTATGGACCAAAGGCCTTTGTCTACAAATACCCTTTCTATTCCATTCTATTCTGAATGTGCAAACTGTTGGACTAGAAGTAGGGTTTGAACCTTATGCGAGTGTGGCTTAGGACCCTTTACAGCACTTTTTGAATACCTGGAACAACCTAACGAAGCGGTTGCTTTGCCTATGAATGTGCAAACTGATGGAACATCGCTGAAATAGCATTAAACACCAAACACAAAACGGATTTTCCTGATTAAAGTATACTGCTGACGTCTATGAAGTAATGGTAGAAGAAATATCCATCTCCGCATATCACAATGATTCAGCTTAAGATTTAACCTTTGGTCACTCCAGGCCTATACGTCACAGAAAATACGACGTTTTCCATAATTTATTGTTATTGAGGCGACGTCTCTATTCTCTCAATCAAACTGGCTCTTTCGAACGATGACCAGTCAGAAACCTCGAACTCATAAATACTGACTGATCTACACAAAAAGGATGTGTTGTCTAGTTTGTATTTGTTTTGTGTTAACCATATCAGTTTCAACATTGGGTAAGAGTCACTCCTAATGAACCCTTTTACCAAACGCCATATTTTCGACTGTCCCAAATTGAAAGAGTTTGCAGACATTTCAAAATGTAGCGAAGTTGGAATGTAATCTTCTGATCAAGGAGAAAGCATTGTGGGAAAAGGAGAAATTGCTCGTCACGAGCAATCTCTCCTTTTCCCACAGTGTTTTCCTTCAAACATTCTAAGACAAAAGCAAAGATGGAGATACGATAATGGCAAATAGACCGCTTAACCCATATTCATTGTTATTAAAACAAAGAAAATCAAATGACGGATTATTTCTCCTTTGTAACTTAAAAAAAACATTTATTTTTTATGTCGGCAAGTTTCTTATAAAGACAGTCGTTTGAGAAAATGTCGCTCCTGGTTCGCGATATAATACAAGGGTTCTAGTATTCAAAACCTGCAGGGCCAATTTTCTATATGGGGAAAAGTTGCGGTCAGTTTTACATGATTTACTTGTCTACCACCACCACTTTATTTGTGTCCTTGAGACGAACATTAGCAACAATCGGAACTACTCGGGTATTTCCTTGAACCTCGGATATCAGTGTAGGGTTGCAATTTTTCGGGTAAATCGGCCCCGGCATATAACACATTTCCACAGGATCCACATTAAGTAGTTCAATGTATATGGACGTATTGACCAACCTTTCAAATCATTTTTTATCGGTAACTCATAAGAAATGGCGAAATGATAAGTAATTACATATAAAGTTGTGTCCTTAATCAAATTAAAGGACTTTTTAGATTTCACATTCAAGATCTATTTTTAAATCGAAAGTAAAGTGACGTCATTCTCGCGGGAAACAATATGGTGTCATCCCTGTTATTTCAGAGGTATTTTCATTTGATAAACCCGATGTGTTCAGATTGCATCTGCAAATGACACGGAAGAGACATTGGGGAGAGTTTCAAATAGAATGCGCAAAGAATAGAACTATGCCTGGATCGCAATATGGCTGAAACATTTGTTGAAATGGAGTTCACCTGCATGGGAGAAAAAAGGAATCAAGCTGGATTTAAGCTTTACTTTCAAAACGGAACTGTTAACTATCTTTCAAACATCTCGGGGATTGGTATACATTTCAAAAAACGACTTGAATTATAATCATCACTCCATCATTGGATGTTTAAATTATGCATGTTTAAATTTATTCAGCTTTTGAAATCTGACAGGAAAAGGGATCAGTATATACTTGCTTCATATTCTTTAAAGCTTTTAAACGGAGACAACTAAAGTTAGATGATAGTTAGCTACCATCAATGTATTTTTATAACCAGTTAATTAAAGTTCCTAGATGGTATGTATCTTTATATGTTTGCATACATGTATATGTAAATATGTATATATGCATAGATGTATATGAATAAACATTTTGAACTCTCTTTAAGACATTTTCCATCTAAATATATTAAGTTTTGTATCATATTATTGTTATATTCTTTGTTGAATATGAGCTATATATGATTTAGTTGAAATACAATGTTCTTCTTCTTCATGATATCAAAACTCCTCCCAATATTTTCAACATTTATTGAATCATTGGCTGTAAGTTGGTTTTAGATCCAATATAAACAAATATACGTTGTTGCACATTACTTGTCGGTTTAAATCCATTATAATACAATATGTTTTGTTGCACATTTCTACCCAATATAATCCAATAGAATGTGTTCGTAAAATCATTTACTTTGTCAGCATCAACGCCAGATAAGTCTTTTAAACTATTATCAAACAACAACGACATCTGACCAGTTTGTTGCAGACGATTTAAGAAAACATTGTGGGAAAAGGAGTAATTGCTCTTAACGAGCAATTACTCCATTTCCCACAATGTCTCCTGCCCTATCAGAAGATAATTTAATTTACTACATTTTGAAATATCGTCTGCTAACTCTTTCAATTTGGGACAGTCGAAAATTTGGCGTTTGGTAAAGGGTTAAGGAAAAGACCTAATCGGTTTTAAGTGGGTGTCATTCTGCCCGAGCGCATGGCTATTGAATGATGGATCATCATTTATGGGCGAACGTTATTTTTTCGCGTCAATTCTTTTCGTTCAACAATATAGCTCCCTGTAAAGACTCGCCTCATTTCAACAACGACATCAATAAAAATGCCGTGTTGTCGGATGGGTTTGTATTGATTGTGTGAACATAGAAATGTTCGTGCTGTGTATTGCTTTTGAGTGTTTATTTTTTCTATATTTTATATGGGTTTTACACATAAACATCATTTCAGTTATGTAGCGATGTCCGACTATTAATGATGGAGGAAGACCCCATACTCAACTGCCCATAAGGGCTGGTCAAGGCGGGTAGAACCATCGGCATTCCGTAAGTCAGTCGGGAGACTGTCTCTCATGAAAATCCATATCCCTCTCAGGATTTGAACCCACGCGGAGAGGGGCCGTGTGATTTTTGGTTCTGTACTCTAACCACCAGGCCACGGAGGCCCCTTTGAGTGTTTATAGTTTATATTTTACATACACCAGTATAAGCAACATAATAAAGTCCCCCCTGCTTGAAAATTCCAGCATCCAGTTATTTATATAAGATAAGATATTTAGTATTATTGTGACATGTGTGAAGTGAATAATATAACATACATGAACAAATGAATAACACCCGCGCAATTGGGCTTAAACGTCACTTGGATTAAATCTTTATTTCTGTAAGATATGAGTAAGAAGCGACAGATCACTTTGTTTATGTTTTACTATTAATAACTAGTGGTGCTAACTCGATGTATTGCTTCGTTCCCAACCAAGTGTAGCTTCGGCTAGTTGTTGACGTAGTGCAAGCTAAATATTGTTCCTGAAACCTTATTTTGCTCGACAACACTCACTATGCATGTATAATTGTACCAATTTGATATGTACCGGCGGTCTACGTATAAATAGCCCAATCTTCGCGATAGATTTTTTGTAAGCATTGCATAAGCCGAACTCCCAAAATGGTCGTCAAGGGCATGGTAAACTGGAAAGTTTGTCTATGAAGATTTTAGTCTCGAATAATGGAAATTGTTAAACTCGAATGCTCTTGCGGCGAAGAGCAATGCAATTCATGTCTTCCTTCATCCATTAATTGACTATCCAGTACTTTTTATCTGTCCCAAATCGAAAGAGTTTGCAGACAACATTTCAAAATGTGATAAGTGAAAACAATCTTCTGATAAGACAGAAAACATTGTGGGATAAGGAAGAATTGCTCGTTACGAAAATGGTTAATGCTGTTTTAACACTGTACGTTTATCATATCAGAACACCTATGCATCGTTGTATTTGAGTTACGCTTGTTGATAACGTTACAGAGTAGTTTAACCCTTTCCCAAACGCCAAATTTTCGACAATCCAAAAATGAAAGAGTTTGCAGACGACATTTAAATGTGATGAATTCTGAAAATAATCATCTAAAGGGGGCGAAAACATTGTGGGAAAAGGAGAAATTGTTCGTTACGAGTAATTTCTCCTTTTCCCTCAATGTTTTCTAGAGTCGTATGCAACAAAGTGATTTAATGTCGTTATTGTTTGGGAAAAGATTAATTGAAAATCAGGGATACATGTATTTCACCGTTTGAATCGGAATAGCATATATGGTGTTGAAAATATGGTACCGATACCCTCAAATTACCCTCAAATCAGCCAACTCAGAAAGGAAAAACGGTTTCAACCCTTATAGCGCTGGAACCGACTTCATGCTTATGCAAACAGATTAAATCAAGGCCACCTGGCAAGTAAATTGGCGGATAGCCTTTGGTATAACCTGTTTGTCAATTTGAGTATTTTTCCTCAACAGATTAACCAGATATTTAAGGTTCAGTAACGCATACGAAACGAAAAACTACTTTTAGAAAATTAGTTAGCATTCTAAGGACAGTTTATCGAATCTGCATCTGTTAATGCGGACCTCTTTAATTGGTAATTATTATCTAAGACAGAAACTAAATAACCAATTCACGTATCAATGCTACTGTAATCAATGAGTCCCACCATTGTCGAATTGCAAGAGGAAGCTTAAACATGTAATATAATAACTTATATGGACTAAGTACATGGTGGATGAGTTATAGTCTTATTTGCTTTAAGGGTAACAAACATATATCTTTTCAATACGCGATGACAACCTATCAATTCGTTGTTCCTCAACAACCCTCCTGTAACGTTCATATGAAGCCAAATGACCATGCTTTCCTTACTTTATACAGGAGATATGTGCTACAATCTGACGCTAATTTCAGTGGGCAATGATTTAGAAGAATCATTTTTTCTTCGAGTTTTAAGAAACAATATCACTCTCATTGTGTTCTGTGAGAAACTGAGGTTGAAAGACGATTTAAATCTTTACCAACCGCAGAATTATCGACGGTCCCAAATTAAGAGTTTGCAGGATCCATTGTAAAATGTGATGAAATTGGAAAGTTATCTTCTGATAAAGTAGAAAACCTTGTGAGAAAAGGAGAAATTGCTCGTGACGAGCAATTTCTCCTTTTCCCACATTGTTTTGCAGACGCGTCTGCAACAAAGAAATAAAATATGATTGTTTGGTAATGGGTCAACAATCATCGGTTATCATCATGTTCTACATTTTCGAAATTTTGAAATTGAAGGCAAGTGTGAAACGAGTTTTCTTACCGTTAAGTGCTCTGGTGGACGACTCGGCTAAAAAAAGTCGTAACGCTTGCCCTTCTAACCCTACTTACTAACATAACTTGCTCAGATTTTGATCATATCAGAAGAAGGAAATTTTATTGTTAGATATATAGTTTTATTCCCAAATATAAACGATCGTTCTTTGCCTGCGAGTGTTTTTCCCCGTACCTTACTTTGGAAGCTAGTTGATCTAAAAATAGCAACAATTTGGCCAGCCAATGAAATTCATCGATTATTTACATATTGAAGCAATTACACGCTTGTTGAATTATTAAGAAAAACAATTTTGTAAAGAAGACATTCTAATTTCAACAATATCAAAATCGCAATATGTGAGATCGCCATTTTATTCCAAAAAAAAGGGCGGTCAAGTTTAGGGTCTTCCTCTAATATCATGATCTAGATATCTCAAAATAAATGAAATACAGTCAAAATTGTGTTAAGAGGCCAGCCTATGGGACAGAGTAAATTGGCTGTTTAAGACAGGTTGGCTGCTTAATACAAATTGATTTACACTATAAATCTAACAATGGGACTTTCTGTAGTGGCTGTTTAAGGCAGGTTGGCTGCTTAAAAGGGTGGCTGCTTAAGACATGTTAGACTGTACAGTTGATGCGATGTAAAAACCAATGTACAGTAAAATAGGTAAATAACGTGTAACGTATGGATATAAAACCTGAGACAACCGCGTTAGTATAGACCATTCCGATAGTAGGACAGCGATGATGAGATATCATGACTCGTCGATTCAGGAAACATTGTTCATTACACCGGTCTAATAAAACGCTTCAATTTTCATTTATTCAGACCGGTTTATCACTCAAAATGCTGCGAATTCTAATTATGAACGAAATTGTCTAACACCATCTAGCAACCGATAGGGAATTTGGGAGTTATTACAATTGATTAACATCCCACAATTTAAGAAACTATAGAATGTGAACTGTTGCCTGAGAAGATATTCTTCCCATCATACATTTCGAGTAGAAACTAGTGTGGAAAAAGTCTTAGATACCCATGTAGGACAACTTTATTTTTCGACGAATATGTTCTTTTTGGCAATGCGCTACTATGGCTACACATATATAACACCTAATGACAATAAAATTTGTGTTATGTTATGTTACTATTGTGGTAAAATCGACGACGTGAGCAAAACGTTTTATGGTCTTGGAATGTCTGTAAATGTTACCATCTCGAACTTGTTTGGTTTGTATCAGATAACTCGCTTATCATGAACAGCCTCCTTTTACGATCAAAGCATGTTTTGGTTTCATGATAACGTTGTGACAAATGCTGTTTTGAGTTAGAATTTTACATTTTATCCCGATATTTTTATCGTTTAATGGAGACAAGTATGGCATTCAACAGCGTGTTGGAACCATTCAATTTTTAGAAAGCGATATATTCACTCTTTTTAAATTGACAACCTTTAAACAGTTAATTAAAAGATATTTTGTGTGATGCCGTCTGGAAACGGGATGCAAGTCATTCATTCAGAAAACTCCAACTGAAGCTTTCTGACGATCGGAACTACTCGGGTATTTCCGTGAGATAAGAAATACACCTCAGATAGTGTAGGGTTACACTATTTCGGGTAAATCGTCCTGGCTTAAAACACAATTCGTATACGCGTCAGCGTGAAGTAGTGTACTGTATATGTAAGTGTTGTGCATCATTTTTAAATAATATTTCATCGTTTGCTTATACATAATAGTGACATTAAAAGTTGTGATAGATATAACTGTTTAATTAATTAAAATTAAGGGCTATTTAGATTTCAAATTTATGATCTATATTTGGGAACAAAAGTACATTGACGTAAGTCTCCCGAGAAACAATATGGCGGCATCCCTAATATCTCAGATGTGTTTTCATTGGATAAACCCGATGAGTTCATATTGGCTTTCCGAATGACTGATGTCCGCATGAGATTGTTATTAGTTGTCCCATACCGCACGAATAAGACTCCTTTTAGTGTGGTCGGTTAACCCTTTCCCAAACAATAACGACATTTGACCACTTTGTTGCTGACGACTTTGAGGGAAAAAGAGAAAGTTTTCTGTCCTATCTGAAGATTGTTTTCCAATTTCATCACAATTTGAAATGTCGTCTGTAAACTCCTTCAATTTGGGACAGTCGAAAATTTGTTGTTTGGGAAACGGTTAAAACACGATTGACTCTCATTTAAAATCATTACGTCGCTGGAATCAACAAGCCCCTATATCTCAACACTCGCTGGAGGAAGTCTTTCTTGAGCTCAAGGCGTATACGTCTCTGGACACGACACGTTATAAACGCCTGAATAGATACCCGGCAAGTTTTTCGTCTCTACAGAAAATACAAATACTTACACTGCCATAGTGCAAACCTCATTAGGCCATTGACAACAAAGGACGCAGAGAATTGTTCAACTCGTCCACAAAAGACAATAAATGATGCTTTAACATACGTCTACTTTAACTACAAAAATACACAGTATTAGAAAAGCGGATCAGAAAGATTTAGAATAGGATCAAGATACATAAACGAAATGTATGCTCAATTTATTAATCAATGCGAGTATGCAAAGCCTGTTTCGTCTTTAAAATTTTGTAGAGACGGCGTTTAATTTCTAATATTCTTTATGAAAAAGAGAGAAGTTCAATCACTCAACTATGTAATAAATATGTTAGACTAATATCTAGAATGAACTTTCAGCGCAATTTGCTAATAAAATATCTAGAGTGAACTTTCAGGGCAATTTGTTATTACAGTGAAACTTGTGTTAAGAGGCCAGCCTATGGGACAGAGTAAATTAGCTGTTTAAGATAGGTTGGCTGCTTAACACAAATTGATGTACACTATAAATCTAGCAATGGGGCTTTCTGTATTGGTTGTTTAAGGCAGGTTGGCTGCTTAAAAGGGTGGTTGCTTAACACAAGTTAGACTGTATTTTGCCCATACCCCTGAAACATTATTATTTGTAACCACACGCTTGGATTACCTGGCTGGACATTTCCTTATATTGCATACATAGATTGATATGCCCTTATCTGATCCGCTGCCAAATGTTTTTCCTGACTCAGGCGTTGGGCCATTACGAATTACGTCGATTGATGTTGTTTGTCTAAATAAGCGTGTTGTTCATCGGAAATGATGAGGGTCTTCGGGAATTGCACGGCTCCAATGATACAGCCAACAAAAACATCATGTTGTTGATCCTTTACCGACAGTTAAACATTTAATTGCCTTTTGGGTCGATTTGGTATCGGTTTAACGCCGCTTTTAATATTAGTTCAGTCATATAGCAACAAACAGCATACATAAAGGTATTCCCTTTTTCTCCTTACTTGTACGTTACACTGTTCTTTCCAAGATTCTGCCTTCTTCCCAAGAAATACACCTTTGATGAGTGGTGTGAGAGGATTATATGATGGTACATTTATTTTATCAAAGCTCGGCAAGAAATCTAACCGAACCATGTCTTGATCTCAGAACAACTGTTTGATATAATAAAGAAAGGAATTGACAGTTTTTGCTATCTTTCTCTGTAGTAATTGATAGTTTTGACATTTTTCTTTGTTTTCTTTGTTGATCCCTGACGGTTGATATATGGATGCAAAAGCAATTTGGAAAAATGTGTAATGTAGTGAACGTTGTACCACAAGAAGGTATGACGTATGAACATACAACAGTATACGACCAACTGTACACAACAAAAATAGAGTCAATTGATAATAATTTTCTAATGGCATTAGGTATTTATCATTCTGAAAAAAGAGCAATTACTCACTGGATTAACTTTTTTTGTTTAAGTTATGAACTTCTCGATGAAGATGTTTCAGTATTGATACAACTTTATGCTGTCCCTACTGGAACAAGAAACAAGTCCGAAGGAATGCAAAACAGAGAAAGAACAGCACCATCAACCACGTTTGTTCCTCATCAGATATTAGAAGTAGAGAGTAAGTCCACTCTTTGGGATTCTAGAAAAAAAAACAGATAATATACCTATAAAAGTCGATCTTTATTGGTTAGCTTTTTACTTGATACACATTTGCTATACAGCAAAATAGTTCCCTATAGAACAAGGCCTGACATATTATATATCAATCCGCATTGAAAGTAGTCCAGACAACCAATTGGAATTCGGAAGCTAGTGACACAGAACGTGGTACGGTAGCAGAGTAAATTCACAAGGACGGGCAAACATGTAACAGTCTAGGCACAACAGCAGTCTGAAAGGACACTTCGATGGTAATAGATATATATATCTTATTTAATTTGACATGTATCGGGTAACGTAGACTTAATCAACGTATCGTCTTAGATAAATCGAATGACTTACTTTCGACATAGAAGTGCAAGGGCTTTAACTGTTCCTTACACATGTAACAATGATGAAGTTCATATGCCATTAGTTCTTTGGTTTACATCAACTTTTTTTCTCGTACCCGGGCTGTATATGTTATATGTTGGCACAGTTTTAAGATGATTGTTGTATTTGTCAAAAGTCGAGAACACTTTCGGGCATCAAACAGTTCATCAACCCCACAATAAAAACATATCTGCTCTGTATCTAACGCTGAAATTGGCAGGCATGTTGGCTGTTTTCTGAGGTTATTGACATTCTTAAACTAAATTCCATCTTTCTTTTGGCACATCATTTCAAGAAACTATTATCCGAAATATGTGATGCATTATTGTCAAATACATTTTCATGTCGTCAAAGCGAACTTTGACCCTTACCATGCTTGGAATCATTCCGAAAAAAGAGTTTTGTATCGTCTGCTTTCCGAAATCTTAAATACCTGCTTGATTTTGATTAGGAAAGTTACTTGGGGTGGCAAACAGGTTAGATCACAGGCCAGACGCCAATTCTGAACTCTGAAGTCGGTTCCAGCACTATAATGGTCCAGGCTGGTGCATTGCAAAGCTAGATACATCAAATATAGAACGGTGTGAATTAATATACGAAGTTAAAGAAGGATAGGAACAATATGTCAATTGAAAACTGTTCACATAGAAATCGTGTTTCATAATACTATTGACTGCGTTTGTTTCCCAGTCTCTTGGCGATTCTAAGAGTGTTAAAAAACTAAAGCATTGGTCATCTTCTTCTTCCACTGTATTGCACGCTGCTGTATCGAATGCACATGTACTCACTGATTTTCAATAACAATATCTAATGAATGACAATCTTAAACACAGAAAAACATGCCTCGATTTGCATTTTAACCTTTCCCTGGTTCTATAATATACTGTAAACGAACACCTCGATTTGGAACATGCGGTGAAAACATCGCTTTGAAAGTATTTATTTGTTTTTATTTGAACGACCTTATTGAACCATACAATATGGTTCATCACCACTTCTTGAAGCATTCGAGTTCTCTCTATCTCTAATGAAAATACAGCTAATGGAGCATCTTTTTATGGGCACTTAACGTGGCAAGTTTTAAGAATACAATAAGACGCCCAAAAAGAGATAGTTTCCCATTTTTGCAGGACGTTTGTCTTATTTCCTTGTTTCTACATGTTGTTTGTTCACGTCGGACATACTGGTGTCTTATTCATTTATTTGATTTAATATTGGAGCAAGCTGTCAAATTGACAAACATCCCTATCGCATTCTGTTTTCAATTTCATTAATGCATTTCTCCCATTGAACGCTAGGAGAAAATGTGGATGATTTGATGAACGAAGAATTTCTGAGAATGTTTATGATCTTTTACGCTAATATGGCAGTAAAATGAAATATGGCATACGTTCACTTGTACTTAATGATCTTAATTGTACGATTTAACAAGGTTGAAACGATAGTGGAACGATGTTTTCATCGTTTGCTGATTTAATTGGTGGCGTTGTATGATACATCATTTTGGATAGTTAATAAAATTTATTGTATTGCCCAGGTGCTTTCTGATATTATTTTTTACCATAAAAGCATATGTTCCCTTTTCATTTAATGATTTGCCTTATTGAAAAATATGCAAATAGGTAAGATCCAGTCCAGCTGCAAAGTTAATTGGCGACTGGCATGTGATTTAACCTGTTTATATCTCTAAGTATCTTTCCTCGTTATAACTAAGCAGATATCTAAGGTTTTGGAAAGCAGACGACACAAAAATCTTTTTTAGAAAACTACCCAGTATTCTAAAGGTTAATAGTAACGTCGAATCTTCATACAGGGACCAGTACGCTTTTAAAGAAGTATTTCAATTAATCAACCAATTAGCCATGTACTGCTAATTAAAAGACGTCTCCATGTTTAAAAATTACCCCGCATATCAGACAGTGAATATTTTGCTACGACAGTTCTTAATAGATCTAATGGCGCACAAAAGCAGCCACGGCGCTTTAGTTTATTGCCTCAAAGGTACCGTTTATACACATGGGTGGGGATGAGCAACGTGGGATGCATTTATTGCTCAGAAAAATTCTTATGATCCGGCCGGGACTCGAACCAAGGAACCTCCGATCCCAAGGCCGACGCCCGATCACGGTTCAAACATACCGCATACAATTTTTTTAAACTCATCGGTTTTCTAGGATAAAACTATCCTTATATTTCCAAGATTACGAATGGCATGTCCTACATACAAACGTCATTGCATCGGCAAAAGGTTAGGCTAGACACGTCTAGTCAAATTTACAAGTTCATTTGTTTTCTTCTCTAAAAAGTCCCTGGCGTAGAGGGATGTTGAGAAATAAGACATCCTAAACGATAGTATCCAAGTTCCAATTACGTTTCAAACCGTTGGTGCTGTATAACAAATCCTCAGGGGTGCACTAATGTCTGAAAATGTACACATAAATATATATGACGCACACAAAGGTGCAATTTCAAATGATCTACTAAAGGAATATAAGTTGTTTATCGTTGTATATCGTTCTTTATTGAAGGGTAGTAATATCATAAGGAACACGTTGCTATCATGGAGGATATGGTTCATTTTAGTTTTCGTTTGTCAACTATAACTGTAAGCGTTAGAATGCTTGTTAATTCTTAAAAATAGATAGTCGTTTTGTCTTATTTCCAATACCTTAAATAGCTGCTTAATTTTGAAACGGAATGATACTCAGAGTGGCAATTAGGTTGCACATTCCAAAACATTTCACCCATTATGAACTTTTGACAAGTAAGACGCATAACACGGATAGAGAGCTTCCAATTTGGGTATCATAAAGTCAGATAAAAGCTTGTATAGTAGGTTTAGATTGGAAAGAGCCACAGTGTACGAGTTCATGGGACATATATGTGAAGGGACGGTCAACAGGAAACCAAGTTGTTTAAGATTTGACAGAGGGCTCAGCATAATTTGCGCAATGAGTGGTTCATCAACCCCTTTTATATTCACTCAGTTTAAATTCAATAAATAAACTGTCGAAAATATGGGCATGGCGTCAGTGGAATGTTACATACGCAAATATGAGACTTAAATACGTAGAATAAAAACAGGAACACATCTGTTTAGCTTTCCAAATGGCCTATCTATCTCTCTTAATGGTATTAAAGAATTATTCGCTGATAGAACAGAACGTCTTGTCGTCACACTGTCTTTATGAAATATTACATTTCGGACTTAGATGACAAGAAAGGCTCCGGCAAACTCGGTTTGATGTATATAATTACAGAGGTCGTGTTGATTATTTCCTCCAAAGCATACCGTACGAAAGAGTTCAAAATATTGAATACGAATCCCACCCACGTACGCGAAGATAACGTAGATGCCGTCGGTCTATTTCTTCGAATGTAATGTTGACTTTTTTTCTGTCTACCAATTAAATTGAACAGTCGAAAAAACCGTTCGTAGTTTAACAAATGAAAGAGTATACAAAAATCTAATAAACATATGCAACTTTCACGACAAATGAAAACAAATATTTGACACTAACCTAACTTATATATTTAAGTTCAAACGCAGTATTGCCGAGTTAGAAAAATGTTAACAGGTGACAAAGGCTAAATGCAACGGTAGGTAACTCTGAAATATGACGTCTTGCAGAGCTTACCACCTCTTCCTATATAGCCAGTCATGTACATTGTATAAGATCAGCCTCATTATTAATGATTCCACATGACGATCGTCGATTTAACTACTCATTCAAACCATATACAATGAATTAAAAACCAATTGTATTAAGTTTTGGGTGTGCGGCTGTAAGGGGTCAGTAAGATTCATACAGAGTCAAGGCGTATGTCTCTTGCTAACCCTCCATGGGTTTTTTTTTTGGGAGGGGGGGGGGTCATCACGTGACACGTCCTTGAAATGGCTTGAAATTGAAGGGAGGCGAAATAAACATGTTTGTTCAAACGCTAATGGTGACATTGATTCTAAATGTTCCACATCGAGTTGCCATGTATATATACACAGAGGCCAGAGCAAAGGTCCCTCCGGAGCACTAGGAGTCGATATTAATAATCCATTATAATGGCCCAAATTAATCTATATTTATCATCTAAGAGGCACTAATCGTGTATAGAGCTAATAAGGCAGGCTATCGTTCTGACATGAAATCAAGAGACGCTTGATTGATCGCTCCAATCTTCTGAGTGAATGCTCTGGAGCCAGGAAAGACGCTGTCCGTAAGTGATCCGATAGTACTGAGGGGAAAACGCAATATGTTTGTATCTTTGAAAAAATCAAAATGTGATAATAGTCTTAATTGTAAGCAACAACAGACGGCGAAATGTATCAACGAACTGTTATATGCAACATTCGAAAGAGACCATCCGATTAAAAAAAGAATGACGATTCTTAACGCCTTTATTGATAGCAATAATAGCGATTTAAGAACTTTAGCTTTAGCCCTGGCTCTATTTAGTTCTTATTTTTGACAATTATGGCTTTAACGTTTCCTTTAATAGATAAGTCAATCAATTCTTCAAAGCTGCTGAAGGAACTAAGAAAGATGGTTAGTTATGATTCTTATCATGAAAATAATAAGTTATCGTTATATGTATGTTTGTAATAAACAATGTGACAGAGCATTTGCAAACATGTAGCTGGGAATTGTACAACAGCTGAGTCGTGGACTTTATGCGTTGTCCATTTCGATCAAACTATAATACTATTGAACACTTCCAAGACCACAATGGGGAAATACCTAGAGTTCAGCGCAAGACTATATAGACCTTGAGCCAGAAAAGGCCCTGCTCCCCCCAGGGGGGATTTTGAAGGTTATGTTTTTCTTGACCCTCTAGCTATATGGCTATAATTTACTGATAAGCCCATATTCAAAGTCCCATAACTCTGTAAAGCCCCAACGGAACTTTGCAATCTTTCGTCTGCTAATGCCCTATAGCCCAAGGTTCAAGAAGAACATAACCTTCAAAATTCCCACTGGGGGGAGCAAAAGTGTTTCTGGCTCATGGCCTAATAGCTAGTGCTTCACAAATTTGAAGCACCATTGATAGCGTTGCGCTGAACCCCAGATATAACCATCTATATTCCCAATTTCGAGTAGCATTTCGGGTGCAGTTCCGGAGTTGACCGTTCCAGCACTACTGTTAACCCATTACCAAACAATAACGATATTTGACCAGTTTATTGAAGACGACTCTGGAAAAAATTGTGGGAAAAAGGAGAAATTTCTCTTAACGAGCAATTTCTCCTTTTCCCACAATGTTTTCTGCCCTATCAGAGGATTAAATCTTCAATAGCATCACTTTATGAAATGTCATCTGCAAACTCCTACAATTTGGGAAAGTCGACAATTTGGAGTTTGGTAAAGGGTTAGATCGCATACCGTCATCTGTCAGAACCCATAAAAGGCAAATGAAATCATTTGTTCGTTTTTCACGTCGCCCAATTGCACTCGTTTACTCTATTACCATAGAAACGTTAGGCGCCTTGAAATGAATTGCATACAAAGTGGGGAAATCACGTTCCTTTAGCGATTTACTTACTGTTGCAGAGATGGAAGAGCAATCGATAATAAGCTGTAAACACACGGTTGTAAAACATCTGTATATATAGCAGTAGAGCATTTGTAACGGATTCCAAATCACGAACACGGAAAACAAAGTCTTACCCTTATATTGCTGGAACCGCCTTCATTCTAGTGCAAACAGGTTAGATCCAGGACTTCCGCCAAGTAAATTGGCGACTGGCCTGTGATCTAACATGTTTGCAACTCTGAGTATCTTTCCTCATTTGAATTAAGCAGATATTTAAGGTCTCGGAAAGCAGACGAGATAAAAAAATATATAGATAAAATAAAACTATTCTTAGAAAATTACCCAGCATTCTAAGAATTAAGTTAGAATAATAATTGGTTGAATCGTGGTTCACATTTGGGACGCTGCATTTCAAGTCGGACTTGATACCGACAGAGTGTCATATCAAATTGTGCCGTTTATTTCGATTGACATGTCTGATCGACGTGACAATGTTGGTGAAACACACGAGTCTCACTCAAATACAGTCGTGTGTCTGGGATAATACATTTTAAGTCTCAAACAAGAAGACACCTTATGAAAAGTTTTAAAGGAGTCCCAAACATGCCTCATTTTCCAAAGTCCGATAACTCTCTCACTATAATTGTCAAACCACTTCCAACTTCTGCAAAAGCATATCAATACGGAAAGGGGGCGGGGGAATGGTTTAATCGGGCCAGAATTTATTGGCGACAGGGAACGCACGAGGATTTGTTGATATAAACGACTTTCCCGCGGAAAACCACTAAAACACCGGCTTCATTTAATGTCTGTGTTTAAGAAATTGGAACATGATGAATCTCATCCAGAAACGATAGACCAATTCTTCACCCATGTGACATACACGCTTTGGCTTCAATCAGAAATCTGTGTTATGTTAATGCTTTAAATCGGTCATTTCCCCGTGAACTGCCGACGCAATAAAACTGGGCAATGGACGCTAAAAGAGCATGAAGACGTAAAGAAAGTAAATAGTAGGATTGATTTACATATATAAGGGAATAAAGAGGAAGCCCGATTTTTCATCGGGCATAAAGTGGAAATCGGCAATGCATGATTGAGGTGGTAATATCTTAAAAATCATGCATGCATATGTTCGATGAAAAATTAATTTCATATTTATCTTAAGGAACGATCGGCCGAACACTCCAATGCGAGCGGGCACCGACAATAAAGAGGCTTTAGAATAATCAAATGATTAAGCAGTGGAAGCAGTCCGTTTATCTTAACCCCTTGTTTTAAACTGTTCTTTAAAAACATTGTGAATCACTAAACACATCACATTCTTTTTTTATATACATTGTATATGTACTATATTAATGTCTCGGATGATGTGACTGATCAAAGTTGATAAGATTTTTTTTTCAGGATGAGTCTTTGCTCACTTAGAGCTAATTCTCCATTTTGACACAAACGTTTAAGGAGAGTTTTGAAATGCGTTTTGAAATGAGCAGTTAACTCATGCCGATCTCAATTGATACCATATAATACTATCAAAGGAGAGTTTTGCAGAAGTTTGTTCAGATGTTTCCTAGATTTGCATTAAACGCAAACACCATCCCAATAACAAATAAAAGAACCCATAAGTTATTTTACATAATCAGGAAACGTGTTTAATATTTTAAAGTCTGCAAACTGTACAAACAGGGGAAAACCTATTATATTTTCGGGGGAAAGCGTCTGTGTTTAGATTCCATTTGGCGCGCGTCACAAGGTTCGACGCGATAGTTACGGCACCTCGAAAACTAATTTCGTAATGCAATAAAACGGAAGATATGTTATTTGCATTATAGAAAGAAAACAAGAGAATCATTCAGCGTCCAATCACAAATGGCCATATATAATGGCGATATCTTGACAGGTCCTTACTGGTAAATATGATTTCTCGCATAACGAATGCCTTGTTCGACCAGCTGACGCTTCCGCGACAGAACAGAATGGAATAGAGTAGGCAAGAAATGTAGCTTCCGCGACAGAGCAGAATGGACTAGAGTAGGCAAGAAATGTAGCTTCTACGACAGAGCAGGATGGAATAGAGTAGGCAAGAAATGTAGCTTCCGCGACAGAGCAGAATGGAATAGAGTCGGCAAGAAATGTAACTTCCGTGACAGAACGGAATGGAATAGAGTGGGCAAGAAATGTAACTTCCGTCACAGAACAGAATGGACTAGAGTAGGCAAGAAATGTAGCTTCCGCGACAGAGCAGAATGGAATAGAGTCGGCAAGAAATATAACTTCCGTGACAGAACGGAATGGAATAGAGTGGGCAAGAAACGTAACTTCCGTCACAGAACAGAATGGAATAGAGTAGACAAGAAAGTAGACAGGAAAATCGCATGAAATCCCATGACCAACTTTAGCAGTACACAAATGCATACAGAGTCCCATCTAAGGGTTCAATTCTGGTTCGACTTTAACTTTTTTATAATATCAAAATCAATGTTTAATATTACCATTGTTTAAAACCAATGTTAAAACCAACATTAAAACAAATCTTTAATCAAATGATTTATTATAGCCCAGATACTTAGTTAAGTCCCTTTGGTGTGGAATTAAGAGGAAGTAACAGGATTCGGTTTAGAAATACCCGTAAATCCTTAATAACTAATATCTGTGAAGTTAGGAGTCAGTTCGCAGTTCGCGATTCAACAGTTTAGACAGGTCCCAGTATTCTAACTACTAGGCAAAGCTTATCCTACAACTGATATGAATGGCATTAAGCGCACTGTGAAAGCTTAAAGTAAGTACTTCACAAATGTGAAGAACTTACTTTAAGCTTTCACAATGCTCCTTGTACGTTTTCTTTTGATCGAAGCGTGTTGACTCCATTGCCTTATACTTGAAATGTTCAACGAATGTCTCAAATAACGCACGTTTTTCGCAGATTCTTGGCCAATGTTAGAATTTTGAAAGCTTGTTCAACCAAGCACAATAGTTGAGCTTTTATATTTTGGCAAACTTACAGAATCATAAAGGGACTATTTCTAACAATTGAATTGAACCGTATGAAAAGAAATGTTACATTGGCTTTTGAATTGGACGGGGAAGTATTGAATTTATCAACTTCTCACAAATACTTTCAAACTTCGCCTTAATCCTTTCAACTGCGGAGAATGTTAAAGAGGATTGCATCGCGACACATTAACACTAAGGAAGCCATTTAACTCGTAGCTTTCTCATTAAATGTTAGAAGGGAGGATTTGTACGTTAACTGTTGAATTAATTAATTAATGAACATGTAACATAATTTACGTAATAAACATTTCAACTGTTTACGATTGATTAAATCTTACAAATCAGAAAAATAGTGTTGTTTATGGGTCCATTGGAGTTCAGCCTATACTAAATATTTTCTTTTTCAAAAGATGCCGTATAGAAGAGATGGAAATAATTGTATTGATTCCCATTATCAAAACATACAAAATTTTCTTAAGAAGGATGATGGTAAAAATATAAATCTTACACGGAAGACTGGAATCAATGCGGAGGACAGAGAGCGTATATCGAAGATCTGCCCTCTTGTGTTTGTTTGCTCAGACTTAGAACGGTTTTAACATCCTTGTTATTGATATTGCGGTTAAAGATCTTAAAGCAGTGTTATTTTTTTTGGGTTTGTTCTGTAATTTTTTACCAGAACTAGAACTTGATTGCGACAGTGCAGACAACTGTGGATAAATACGACCAATATGAATTGATAGTCAGTCTTAATTACCTTGACTGCTTTGATTAGTTTCCCATTGTCAACTTATTTGAAAGAATAGAAGTTATAAGCCATGAGATATAACAAGAGAAATTGCTTATAACGAGAACTGCCATGTTGTTTAATTAATCCTTTCCCAAACAATAACGACTTTGTTGCAGACTACTTAGGAAAACAATGTGGTAAAAGGAGAAATTGCTCGTAACGAGCAATTTATCCTTTTCCCACAAGGTTTTCTGCTCTTTCTGAAGAATATTTTTCAATTTCATCACATTTCTAAATGCCGTCTGCAAACTCGTTCAATTTAAGACAGTCGAAGATTTGTTGTTTGGGAAAGGGTTAACATTAACAAGTGTCAACCATATACGGATCTGTCACAATATCATTTATTATAGAGATGAAAGGATAGTTTACATGACTTTAAGCAGCAAATCACAAATGCGAAAGGATCACTTTATCCTAGCAGATATGGTTTGCTCCTGGACATTTTAGTGTTTAAGATATTATTTTGACTTATCACTGATACTGTGTACAACCATTGGATGTATTCCTATGCATATTTCATGGCACTGAACATGTTGGTATGCGAAACAGTTTTCTCCGCCATCCGATATGATCATTCTGTTTTACTAATAACTAACCCTTTCCCAAGCAATAACGGCATTTGACCATTATGTGCAGATGACTTAAGAAAAAATTGTAGGAAAAGGAGGAATTACTCGTAAAAAGCAATCTTTCCTTTTCCCACAAGGTTTTCTGCTCTATCTGAAGATTCTTTTTTTCAATTTCATCACATTTTAAAATGTCGTCTGCAAACTCTTCCAATTTGGGACAGTCGAAAATGTGTTGTTTGGGAAAGGGTTAAATGATATAATTTTATCGTTATTAATGCATCGATATGTGTTTGCTAGTTGTTCCTCCTCTACACTTTAAAGTTAAAAAGCGCTATAACCGGGGCAAAAGGTAGGGCAACGACAATGGAAAAGAAGTATTTAGTGTTCGATCACATTCATATATGCACATTTAGTAAAGACTACTTTTTATATATCGAAGTAGTACATACACACAATGGATATTAGAGAATGATTGGTGTAAGGTTCGGAGAATTCATCTCACAATCGATGTAAAGTAAATATACTTAATCTAATAAAATATGCGAAACTTTAACAAGTTTGGTTTTTGATTGAATAAATCAAGTAGGATCCCGACAAAATCAAGAAACTCAATAAAGTTAAATGCCATCAAATTATAAACTAGGACCTGCAACTAGCAATTGCTGAAATAGAAATATATATGAAACTGACGAAGCTTGATTAAGGACGGTCAGAGGTTTCCTTTTTACGATCTACTTCGAATGTCATTTTAGGTAGTTCCCGTACAATGGCTCCGCAACCTTATGGATAAGTACTCACATATGAAGTTATGGTCTCAAGAATGTCTATTCGGACACATTTGAATACATCGTGAGCTTTAATATGTCACGAATGCTTCTGTGTCATTGTCCCCTGACTGCCTTAAGACAACCCAAACTGTAGGTTAGTGCTAACGGAAGCGTTTAAGTTTGTAAAATATATTTATTTATTTTTATATTGAGGGAAAATAAAACATCTTTTGCTTTATTGAGGTGCATCACGCCCCCGTTGGTGCCGATTTGGTTTGTTGAAAAATTTACTCCATGTCTATATTTTACTTTAGAGACCATAGTAAAATGAAGACGATTCTCGAGAGCAAATAGATCATTGGATATTTGCTCTTCAAGGGCACCTTTCTCTGTTTCCTCAATGCTACGATGTATAAGGACTTGGTGTTCAAAGAATAAATGACTTTGGCATTATCATATCTTATCATTTTGATAACGTGTTTAAGTCCCGATTGCTTCGATTTTCTCCGAAATAGAAAATGTATGATGCGCATAACTCGTGAACTGCTCGAATTCCGTATTATGAATTGCAACGACCTTTCTTGCGAGATGAACTTTTCGATAACTGAGAGTACTCGGTAAAAATATATTTCAGAAATGGTTTCTCAAAATTATCTTTTCTTTGAAAAACGCTTCCGCAATAAACTTTTGATGCACAATTCATAGCACTTGATGTATTTTCACGTGATGAACAGCCAACGACATACTTTATAGGAAACCAAATAAAGAATCCATGCTCAGTTATTTCTGGAGAGAAACGGTTTTCCTGCAAATGAAAACGGGGAGTGTTTGGTAGGTCAGTGTCAAATATGTTACTCGTATCGAAATGAGTTACCATTGTGCCTAATTGTGAAACAAAACAATCACAACCTTAATGTTTTAACAATGAAGCATATTTATAAATGAAATTGAGGAAAGACTCGACTAGAAGTTGATAGACAAGTGAAAAGATATATCAAATGGCGGGAAAAGGCAAAATGTTTACCTACTGCATACAATATAAACTATAAAAATATAGTATTTAACAGCTTTGTAGTACAAATGTAGTATGTATTGCTTAAGTTAGCTTAACCCTTAGAATGCTTACAAAGTTTCTAAAAATATATTTTTGTGTCGTCTGCATTCCAAACCCTTAGGTATTTGCTTAATTTTGATGAGGCCAGATACTCTGAGTGGCAAACATTTAAGATCACAGGCCAGTCGCCAAATTCCTTGGCGGCTAGCACGTGATCTAACCTGTTTGCAAAAGCATGAAGTCGATTCCAGGGTTATCCAAAGGAATGTCAGAACTGTTTTTGTCAGAACAGGGATATTAGACAGTTAGATTGGGTGAATCCAAAGCAGGCAGCCTGAAGCTATGACCTCTGATTTTACCTGTTTGCTACTCAACCTACTCAACCTCTGATTTTACCTGTTTGCTATTCATCTCTGATTTTACCTGTTTGCTATTCAACCTCTGATTTTACCTGATTGCTATTCATCTCTGATTTTACCTGTTTGCTGCTCAACCTCTGATTTTACCTGTTTGCTATTCATCTCTGATTTTACCTGTTTGCTGCTCAACCTCTGATTTTACCTGATTGCTATTCATCTCTGATTTTACCTGTTTGCTATTCAACCTCTGATTTTACCTGTTTGCTACTCAACCTCTGATTTTACCTGTTTGCTGCTCAACCTCTGATTTTACCTGTTTGCTATTCATCTCTGGTTTTACCTGTTTGCTACTCAACCTCTGATTTTACCTGTTTGCTACTCGATCTCTGATTTTACCTGTTTGCTACTCAACAATATTAAGCAGAAATTTAAGGTTTTGAAAAGCAGACGACACACAAAAAACTTCCCAAAATTCTAAGGGTTAACCAAAGGAATGTCCTGTTTTGGTCAGAACAGGGATATGAGAGGGTGAGATTGTGTGAATCGATAGCAGGCCGCCTAAAGCTATTACAGAAATACCGTCTCGTATACGCTCCACTGTCCATATTAACCCATTGCCCCATCCAGAGTTAATTGTGTGACTGGTCCAGAGTGTAGTCTTTAACGCTGTGAAGGTGTGCCTTTCTTATCATTGGTTGTGTCAGTTTAAAAATCTGGTTGACATTCTTTCGAAAAAACATGTAATAAGAGTTTGTTGTTTTTTCGTAGATGTATATCAAGAACGTGTACTCCTCTGTATATAACAGGACATGTGCTTTGCTTTGGATGGATTAACCCATTACCAATCAATAACCAAATTTAACCAATGGGTTATAAGACGGCTCTAACGAGCAATTGCTCCTTTTCCTACAATGTTTTTCTGCCCTACCAGAATTTTTTTTTTTTTTTTCAAATTTCATCACATTTTGAAATGTCGTCTGCAAAGTTTATCAGTTTCCCGTTAGGTTAAGGGTTAAAATGGGTCGGTAATGCAAGGAAATTAACCGCATAACTTCATTGACACTAGAGATAATGAACGCCAAAAGGATAAATCGGACAATGTGGTCATAAACCTATGTTTCACTATGATTTGGTGCTTCTTAATCAACGAAACCTACTACTGATGAGGTGAACAGCCATTTCAAAAAGAAAAAGGGTTTCATAGAGTACAATCGTAAATGAAATCATGGCAAATCATGGTTCTTATAATGCGCAATTATTGGTAGGCAGAGGGAATGACTATCGAAGGAGCAAAATTCCTTTTCCCCACAAAATTGTTTATAGTTTTCCGATTCTTGACCGCAAAACCTTGAGACAAGTAGTTAACTTGGTGACCAATGCTTGTGATAATTTATTTATTTCTTTACACTTTTCCCAAACAAGAACGACATTTGACCACTCTGTTGCAGACGACTTCAGAAAACATTGTGGAAAAGAAGAAATTGCTCATAACGAGCAATTTTTCCTTTTCCCACAATGTTTTCTGTCCTATAACTAGATTATTTTTCAATTTCATCACATTTTGAAAAGTCGACTACAAACTCTTTCAATTTTGGACAGTCGAAAATGTGTTGCTTGGGAAAGGGTTAAATGAAGCAAACATGGACTCATCGGAATAACTCATGAAGAATAAACTCTAACTCCTATAAAAGCCTCACAAACGTCGATCGCAAATTTGGTTATCTTTTCAAATGGACCCATCATGCCGGTTTCAAATGCAACATTAACCCTTTACCAAACGCAAAACTTTCGACTTTCCCAAATTAAAAGAGTAAGCAGACGACATTTCAAATGCGATGAAGATGAAAAAAAATCTTCTGATTAGGCAGAAAACATTGTGGGAAAAGGAGAAATTGCTCCAAAAGCGCAATTTCTCCTTTCCTCACAATGTTTTTCAGAGTCGTCTGCAACAAAGTGGTCAAATGTCGTTATTGTTTGGGAATTGGTTCAGGGAAGAACGTTTATGTAACACGATTTGTTTTTTTTAAAAGTTTACATTTTAACGCCGTTTTTAACAATATTTCAGGTATATCGCGTCGACATACGGAATATCCATACATTGTTAGTTCCTAGATCTATTTCCGTACGGTTAGTCTAGTTTTGGGAAGACTGTCCATTTTTTCGTCATGCTGGTAATTTCTTGACCAAACATCGATCGTCATTTCTCGGAAACACAACAAACAGACACTATATCGGTATGTATGTGTTCATGTCATCTGGTGGAATTTCCTTAGGGCAACAGAAGCGGTTAATGATAAGTGATAAGAAAATAATATGCGACATTTTCCGGAGAGAAAATAAACATGTTGTCGATATTGTGAACTAGTCCGATTTGTTTCCATTAACCCTTTACCAATCGCAAAATTTTCGACCGTCCCAAATTGGTAGAGTTTGCAGACGACATTTCAAAATGGGATGAAATTGGAAAAAAAACTTCTGATAGCGCAGAAAGCATTGTTGGAAAAGGAGAAATTGGTCGTTAAGAGCAATTTCTCCTTTTCCCACAATGATTTTCAGTCATCTGCAACAAAGTGGTTAAATGTCGTTATTGCTTGGTAATGGGTTAAGCGAGCGGCCATACCCTTGGTATAGATCTAGGTGTAATGTGTTCTTTCAGCGGCTGTTTGTCATCGATAAGGTTAATAGAACGGTGCTCTTTTATCCCCATTACGTTGTCTATATGGTTAGGAAAATGTCCTTTTATCGCCCAGTGCCGTCTGTATGGCTAAGTAAATGACGTATGTCTGATAGCCATATGCCGTCTATATAGTCAATGACGTTCTCTGAACCAAGCTATGTATGTTATTATTTTTTTTCCTGTTAATGTACAGCACTCATTTTTGAGTATTATAGTACATGTTGTATATAGATATCGGTTAGTATTGCTATTTTTACAATCGGTATATATTGTGATGAATATCTTACACGCGTTATTTCACAAACAATTAATCAGTTAAAACTTATTTATAATCCATCGATTTTGAAACAAGTTCTTACAACTTAATTAATCACTCTCGATTCTGCTTCCTGGATACATAACCAGTACTCGCGCCGAATGTGGATTAATGAAGGTTCGCAAGGCAGATCCCGCTTTTCACGGGATCCGAACCCACGATACACGTGGCCAGAAGCCGACGCTCTACCTCTGGATCACTGTCCTCCACAATTAATTGATCAATTCCTAATTGGCAATTGATAGAAAGTCATATCGAGACGATTCTAATGAGTAACCACAACATAAGGTTTGTATCATGAGTGGAGGACGGTTTGTATCATGAGTGGAGGACGGTTTGTATCATGAGTGGAGGACAGTGGTCCAAGAGTAGAATTATATTAAACAATACAATAACATTGAACTGAAAAAAAATCACCAACGAAACATGGACAAGTTAAACAAAAAAACTGAATATTCATGCAATGGGTCGATATTGGTTCTATCTAATGAGAAATAGATATTCTTTTACAATCAAGGCATTAACTGACGTCGTATTCGGACTCGTTGTGTTCCGAAAAGATTATTGAGCAATGGTATTTCTCACAGTAATATCTTTAAAGCAGCTTATTCACTGATTGTATAAACTGTATAGCAGTTGTAGTGTTTTGAGAGACATACTAAAGAATACCGATTGGAAGAAGAAAAGTTCGGATCGTATCAACAATAGCCTGTAAACAATGCATGAATATGTATTCAGACCCCAAAGCGTTGCTCTGGTTTTAAAACATCGGTAAATGCTTAGATACAATGACTCATTCTGATTGGAGTTTTCATTCAGCAAGGATATTGTTATTACATATGACACCGTCTTATAGTACCTGTTTCGTTTCAAAGACATTTTATTTTGACTTGCAAGTTGTTTCATTTGTGAACAAGCACCTTTAAGAACTAAAAATAGTTGGAGCATGAATACGTCACGAGGCTATTTGTGTACGTTCGATTAACCCATTACCAACCTATAACGACATTTGACCAGTTTGATGCAGAATACTTTAGAAAACATTGTTGGAAAAGGAGAAATAGCTCTCAACGAGCAATTTCTCATTTTCCAACAATGTGTTCTACCCTATCGTAAGATCGTTTTTGAATTTCATCACATATTGAAATGTCGTCCACAAACTCTTTGAATTTGAATTTGGGACAGTCGAAGAATTGGCATTTTGGTATAGGATTAATCATGGTCGTGGGAAACGGCGAGAAATCTCTCATTAGAGAAAAGAATTGCATTGACATTTCTTGGCGTTCAACGTTTGTTCCGGGTCGATGGAAATGCATCAACTCTTGTCGAAAACCTTTACTCCATAAAACTCAAAATTTACAAACCAGTAGATTAGCCTTAATCAAGTGTTCTGACAATACTTATACTCGTAAATGGCTCGTAATGAGAAATTAATCCTTTTGTAATAATAGTGTTACCCTTTAGCATTTATAAAATGTATGCATATAGTTTTTAAGTAACATTTTCCCACACATTTTATCATCTGTTATTGCTCTCGGTGTCCACCTCTTTCAAAGGCCAACATCGTAGAACCACGGATAACATGCTTTCTATAAGACTTATGCATACAATACTGACATGTTTTTTCCTTATACAGTATATAAAACACCAGATATCTCCCACCTTCTGCATACAGACGTTGATACCACCGGCGTTTAAAGTTTCCCAATTATAGACGATCAAATTCATCTCCGACAGGGCAAGATTTCGCTAATGAGTATGGATCAATATTCTAATATGTTCAATAAGAAGCCTCCGGACGAATTTAGTTTTGCCTCGTGGCTTATGTGTATAGACCAATTACGCCGTTTTTAATGTGGTGACTTTTTACAGTCTCCTTACAGTGACCTCCCCTTAAATGGGATTGATCACTGGCACCACAAATGTCACAAATGCTTAGAAACGAAGATGACGTTTAAAGATAGCGGTGTTTCCCCCTCCCCCAAACAAAATAAATAAAAAATCACTTATTTGTACTTAATTCATAAAGGAAACGAAAGTTTCTACAATTTACCTGCTCAGAAATCAACACAAGTAGAAATTATTACTTAATTTTATACTTTACCCGAAAGAAAAGATGATTATTTTCATGATGTACTTTTTTCAATTTATTCTTTAACCAAAGCAGATACAAATTGGCAATGAGGACTGGACTTCTTTATGAACTAGATTGGCTGGCGGTTTTACTTGGTTTTAACACTATTCCATTCATATCAAGGAGATCCTCGGATCTCTTTTTGTTCCTAAACATTGAACACATACTCTTTCAAAGCCGCCTACTTCTTTTCCACATGAAACAATTGATAGCTGAAGAGAGACGAATGAATCATATCGCATTAACATCATTGAAGTAGGTAATAAAATCTGGCAAACCGACTCTCAAATTTACGTTTGACCTCGTACTAAACACCAATCTAAATACATCGGGTTTATCCAATGAAAGCACACCTGAAATAACAGGGATGACGCGAGAATGACGTCACTTTACTTTCGGTTTCAAAAATAGATCTTAAATGTAAAATCTAAAAAGTTATAACATTTAATTGAGGAATTATACATGTCACAACTTTTAATTTCGCCATTTCGTACGAGTTTCCAATAAAAAATGATTTAAAAGGATGTCCAACACTTCCATACATATTGAAATACTTGAGATGCACGCTAAGAAAATGTGCTATACGCCGGGGCCGATTTACCCGAAAAATTGTTACCCTACACTTACATCCGAGGTGTATTTCACAGCTCACGGAAATACCCGAGTAATTCCGATTGACTTAACACCTATGCAGCCTTGTAATTCATATTTTATTACAATGAAAGAGGCTAAAATAAACACTTAATCTGCCCGAATATCAGAATTCGCGATGGCATTCGTATATCAATCGTAGGCCCACGTTCGAACTTCCTTCAGAAAATTTGCTTCCTAAAATCGGTTATATCCTACGCATGTTAACCCTTTCCCAAAGAGAAATTTTAGACTTTACCAAATTGAAAGAGTTTGCAGACGACATTTCAAAATGTGATGAAATTGGAAAACAATCTTCTGATAGGCCAAAAACGAGCAATTTCTCCTTTTCCTTCAATGTTTTCTAAAGTCGTCTGCAACAAAGTGTTGAAATGCCGTGATTGTTTGGTAATGGGTTAAGCGATTGTTAGTTAAAACTTGTTTATTTTACATCGATTGTCACTAAGCTTGAAGCTTATCAAATTCACTCTCGATGACTGAGACCTGGTGACTAAATCAGTACTGGCACCTACGTGTGTTTTCGACAGTCCCAAGTTGACACAGTTTGCAGACGACATTTCAAAATGTGATGAAATTGAAAAATAATCTCATAATAGGGCATAAAACATTGTGGGGAAAAGGAGAAATTGCTCTTAACGCGCGATTTCTCATTTTCCCAATATGTTTTCCAGAGGCGTCTGCAACAAATTGGGTAAATGATTGTTTCGTTTGGAAATGGGTTTAAACAAACATCTACCTAACCATACTAGATCCATAAAATTCACGCGGTGGCAGGGTACAAGCCATGTTTCGTTGTGACAAGGCTGTTCATATATCGATACAACCTGCTATTAGCAGAACGTAAGACGAGAAAGTCTAATTACTTCTCACGTATCGTAACATTAGTTCTCCAATAACTATACAGCTCCGCCAGCAATATACACCGTGAGTCTGGGTCGCAAGTACGGTAACCCTCCCCCTGTACTACTTTACCTTATTAACCCAATACCAAACAATAACGAGTTTTGACCAGTTTGTTGCAGACGACTTTCGAAAATATTGTGGGGTAGGAGGAAATTGCTCGTAAATTGCTTTTTTCCTTTTCCCAAAATGTTTTCTGCCCTATCTGAAGAATATTTTCCAATTTCATCACATTTTGAAATGTCGTCTGCAAACTCTTTCAATTTGGGACAGTCGGAAATTTGTTGTTTGGGAAAGGGTTAAATGCATATGAAAGGATATGAGTATAAATAACTTACTGAAACATATAATGAGTTCTCTCGCGTCGAATGTTGATTAATGAAAGGTTGCAAGGTAGACCCCGCTTCTCTGAGGATTCGAACCAACGGCCCTCGTGCCCAGAAGCCGACGTGGTGAGGTGGGTAATATATGCAAGTATTGTATGTATGTAGGTCTATTCAATTATAGAAACACGCATAAGTATGACCCAATATCCAAACCATTGCAAGTTTTCTTATTAATGTTTTTTCTACTATATTGATATACGAGTATGTCACTATCATACACGTATGTGTTAAATTGTAGGCAAATACGGATCCAATAGAATAGAAGGTTATCAGAGAATATGCCCTTTCTGTGATACAAATGATATTGAAGATGAGTTTCATTTTGTCATCGTTTGTCCACTTTATAAAGAGTTACGCAAGAAGTATATAAAACCATATTATTATCGGTTTCGCATTGTTTTTAATTTCATAAGCCTTATGCAATCAAAAAATAAGAACATAGTAAAAAATCTTGGTAAATATGTATATGAAGCCTTTCATGTTAGATCGATTCAAAATGTCGACATCCTATAATGATATGTGATTACATATTTGGATTATCCTCCCTGATTTGTTTAAACAATGTTGTGACATTAACTTCAGAATGCCTTGATCATGTGAATGTATATTATATTGTATATGTATATGTTATAACGAGAAACTTGTAAAAGTTTAAGTTAAACATCTATCTATCTATCTATCTATCTATCTATCTATCTATCTATCTATCTATCTATCTATCTATCTATCTATCTATCTATCTATCTATCTGTTAAATTGTAGCACGGATAAAGGTTTTCTTTCTATCATTTATATTCGATCGTACGGAAACTTTGCAGCTCCTAGAATGTCTGACTGCAATCTAGATCTATCTCTTCAACGCTTCACCCAATTAAGAAGCTTCAAGCCGTCTGCGCTGGAAACACCGGCAAGTTACTAACGCAAATTGACCGATTCATTTATCAATCAAAAAAAGAAGGAAGGCATCGCATCCAAAAGTAGCAGTTGCTCCCAACGACAAGAATTTTGTTAGATGTTTTGTTTAATTAATTGATTCATCATTGACCATTGTTTGCGTTCTTTACTTTTAAGTCCCAAACTACTTTTCATGAATAAGTTTACCGCCATCGGATTAAACTGAAAACTTATTAACAACGATGCTAATCCCATCCAATTATCCCTTTCCCAAACAATAACGACATGTGATCACTTTGTTGCAGATGACTTTAGAAATCATTGTGGGAAAAGGAGAAATTGCTCGTAACGAGCAATTTTTCCTTTTCTCACAATATTTTCTGCCCTATCAGATGAATATTTTCCAATTTCATCACATTTTGAAATGTCGTCTGCAAACTCTTCCAATTTGGGACAGTCAATCATTTGTTGTTTGGGGAAGGGTTAAGAAAATAACGAATATTCTAAGTGGAGTGAAGAGCCGTCGATGGCGTGGTGTGATGAAGCGCTTGTAAGAAATGGTTCGGAATGACGCAGTCAACATGCTCCGATAGACGGAGAGAAAGGGGAGCCTTAATTAAATGCTCCTCTCAATTCTCCGATTCTATCCACGTGACCTGCTCGGCTGTCTGGGTCTCTTTCCAAAGTAAAGATCATACCATTCCTCATATGGGATTCGTTAGTCTGAGCCTAAACGCAAAATAACTTAGAAATGGCTCAATCAGGTAGTAAATGATGATCTTTAATATGAAATGTGTTGATATCTTACTTTGTATCTGATCTGTTAGGCTTTGATCCGGGCTTCTGTTTTGAAAATGTTCAACTATGTCAGAAGTTGACATACAAGAAACCATGATAAAGGAGTTCTATTTCCGCTGAGTGTCTTGCCCCTTTGAACTGATATAATGATTATTCTTCAGTCCCTCAATTTATTACGCAGGAAAAAAAAAACGGCTCAACATATTTTCTTTTATTGAAAGGATATCTTAGACCAGTCTCTCTATTCCAGCACTGTATTGCGACCATTTTCTTTTAATTAGTAACCCTTGACAACTGTTTTGCGCAAATAGACTGAAACAAAACAAAAATAGAAATGCTATCTGTGCATATAAATGACAAAGACATGTTGGGGTAACGTGTCGACTTGCGGAGACGAGGGTTCAGAGTGCAAATCAATGGGAGAAGTGGTGTCCACTTCGCACCCTTTTATTAATCCACATTTGGCACGAGGACTGGTTATGTATCCAGGAAGCATATCGACAGTACATGTACATAACCTAAGTTTTCTTCACGATCGATGATAAAATAGACAAGGTTAAAACATTGACATTTCTTAATGACATAGCTCTACTTAACTTTAATGAATCCACAAATTAACCGCGATGACAGGGTAGCCTCCTTTATTACTAGATATATTCCATACATTTGGTGGCGTTAAACATTGTCAAACACTGACTTTCTTCTACATTGTACAGAATGTTATCAGAGCTAAGCCTCAAAATCAGGACCCCTGTTTGTCATTCATATCAAATTAGCTACTGATATACCACATGCATTTTACTTTTATAAGACTAAAACCAAACTGAAATCTTGACTAGGCCTTGGTTTCGGAACAAGAAACGACAACATGTTAAGACGTCGAACCCTGGCTGGCAGAACGAAGCGATGAGAACCGTTGACCTGAGGAACTCCATTACTGCCATACAGATTGTGTGGCAGACAATCACGGTGCTAGGCGGGTTTTCAATAAGGCTTATTCTAGCGAGACGAATGGATTCGGCAATGTTACGCAATCTTTTTCAATTCGAGATTGAATCTAATTCTCATCCCACCATTCTCTGTTGTTTTTGTCTTGATAACGTTGTCGCCTCTTACACCATAGCTCCGGATAATAGTACATATTGAGTCTTTAAGATTTAAAATTTCATACCAACGCTTATGTTGTTGGTAGCCATGAGAATCGCAACTCCGTGACAATTCTCATGAGCACCAACAACAAAGTGTTTGAAAGGAATGTGAAAATGTTGCTTGCGAATATACGGTTGTTTTCTTTATCTTTCATATCCTTATTCGGGATTTCCTATACAATCACTGTTTTATTTTCCATTACAATTAAAAAGAAAACTCATTTCCCATAAAGCGGTTAGATTACCATCGATGAGTGACATTGACTGAAGGGTTTTCTTTGCAGATCAACGGCACTTCCTGAACTGCTCAATTTCAGCGCCGACGCATACTGTCAAGGTTGGAAGTTTGAACTCGTGTGATGCCTACTTTCTCGCACAATCGTATAAAAAAACTGTTTACCACTGGCCTTCGTCTTTCTGCAGATATGTATTAACCCTTTACTAAACACCAAATTCTCGACTGTCCCAAATTGAAAGAAACTTCCAGATGACATTTGAAAATGTGATGAAATTGGAAAATAAATCTTCTGATATGGTAGAAAACAATGTGGAAAAAGGAATAAATGCTCGTTACGAGCACTTTCTCATTTCCGTACATTGTTTTCCACATTTGTCTGCAACATACTGGTCAAATGTCGTCATTGTTTGGTAAAGGGTTAAGAAGAAAACTTTGCCAGGGGTCTTCGTCTTTCTGCAGACATGAATTTAGATATTTTAAAGGCTCACTTCTTTGTCGGTCAATACCTCTTTTAGATAGAATATCCGCTAGTGTCATAGATTGCCTTGGTTTTGGTCCTAGTGAATGGGCTGCCGATGGCTTTTTGATTTGCGACTAAACATTTGGTATATGAGTAAATGATTTATGGATTATTTTGAATTATTAAATGGGATAATCCTATGTGTGTGTCTTTTACTTGTTTTACCAGATCGACTCAAAATTAAAGGAATCGCTAAAATCAAACTCTAAGGTGACAGCAGTGCAGTGGTAGAGCGTCGGCCTCTTTTACACAGAGGGTCCCGGGTTGGAATCCTCGTTAGGCAAGGGAAAAATTGCCGGCACGATCCCAACAATCGGTTTAAATACTGGTGTAGTATACAGGAAACAGTCCTCGAGAGTGAATGTAATAAGCTTTAACCCTCTACCAAACGCCAAATATTCGACTGTCCCAAATTGAAAGGGTTTTCGGATGACATTTCAAAATGTGTTGATATTGAAAAATAGTTTTCTGATGGGGCAGATAACATTGTGGGAAAAGGATAAATTGCTTGTTACAAGCAATTTCTCCCTTTACCTCAATGTTTCCAGAGTCGTCTACAACAGAGTGGTTAAATGTCGTTATTGTTTGGTAAAGGTTTAAGCTTCCATCACAATCGATGTATAAATAGATATCTATACAACTAAAATCAAACTCATGGCTTTGCATAACAATGTCGCCGCGTTAGTATTTTGTTCCGTATTGTTCCGTATGTGGAAATCGGTGAAACTAACTCAGCCCCTGTCTATATCAGGCAGAGTTTTCGGAGAATTATCCACCGAAGCCATAACGAAGAACCCGTTAATAACAGGTCTGCAAGACTGATTACAAATTTGATTTGAGTGCTGAGGAATACGGCACCACTTCACAGAAATGCCATGTAGAAATAAGATTGGTGGATAGTTGGTTTCTGTTGTTTTCTTCCTCTAGATATTTGCTGTGGGTACTTAAAGCTGCATTTCGGACAATCTCTGATATATGTGAGGGCTTATGCGACAAAAATGCTGTGTATTTAGTACGCATCTTCTATCTTACATTTGATGTAGAATACCCATTAAACACCATTTTGAAACATATTCTTTCGTCGGATTACTTCGGTTGTTCTCTGCATACATCGGTCGGGATCGGAACTATTCGCTTTACACCGAATAGTTCCGGCCCTGGCCGATGTATACTGAGAACGACCGAAGTAATCCGACAAAAGGATGAATTTTACAAAATGGCGGATTATGGGTATTTTACCTTAACAGATAAAGATGTTGACTAACGATTGTAGAACGTATCAGTTCTAATGGGGGAAAAATCGAAGAAACCAGACTGAACTCCCATATGCGGGCACGTTTGAATTCACCAGTGTTTGCAGATATTAATCGAATACGGTCTCGTTACGTTAATCTCAGCATGGACATGAACTTCGGGAACCGAAAACGCTCGCCCGCTTTCTTATGGAACTAAACGAGCCATCTTAGCAAGGTGACGGTAAGAACATTCGAAAATGTTTTGTCAAGTACCCAATGACGATTGCACAAAATTCTTGGTTTCTTTGGTTACGTCCAATCACTCAGATAGGTCTTTACATCGTTCTGTTTCATATGTAACCGACATTTATTTAAGCCATCGTAAATGATGACATATTTACCCTTTAAATACTGGGTAATTATCTTAAACAAGTTTTTGTGTCGTTTGCTTTCCAAAACTTTATATATCTGCTTAATTGTGATATCGAAGGATACCAAAAGTACCAAACAGGTTAGATTACCAAGCAGACGCCAATTTTCATGGCGACTGGTCTGGACCTTCCTGTTTGTATACGTATGAAGTCGGTTCCAGTATTATAAGGATGAGGTGTTTTCGTTTTGAATTCATGAATAATAAGTTTACACGTTATCACCTCTAACGAACATCGATCTGAGATAATGACACACCCTCATTAACGATTGCATACTCTCACTTCATTATATTGGGAATGTTATATGGAAGACAATCCCTTGCATGTGTGATATTGACACAACTATTGTGTTCCATTATACTGACACTCTATACCCCACTTCAGGTGTAGCAAATCGATGCTGAAAAATGACACAAACAATTTCTCCTTCTGCCACAATGCTTTTTCAATCTATTCGCATATCACAATAGCAGAACTCAATGGTATTCCACGTGTTTACAAAGATTTTCTAAAGTCGTCTGCTTCAAGTTACAGGTGGTAAAGAGTTATACCTTTCCCAAACAATAACGACATTTGACCATTTTGTTGTAGACGACATTAGAAAACATTGAGGGGAAAAGGAGAAAATGCTCGTGACGAGCAATTTTTCCTTTTCCCACAATGTTTTCTGCCCTATCACAAGATTATTTTCCAATTTCATTACATTTTGAAATGTCGTCTGCAAACTCTTTCAATTTTGGACAGTCGAAAATTTGTTGTCTTGGAAAGGGTTAATCCAGTCGCCGATCCTATAGAGCAATGTGCTTGAATGTTTAAGCCCGTCTCCGTATGGATATAATTTCATTATGAACTGTTTCAACATTTCATGTGCGGTAACTTCCGGTCGATTTGCAGAAGGACTTCAGGGGTCGACACTCTCTTCTATATCAAGGCGGTTTACAGGAACAGTAACTTGTACGATCTACGGATGCTACAAACTTTCAACTGGATCTTTAGATTTCATTTGTCAATTCTTTAATTTCATAAGATAAGGATTATGAATTTCCTAATGAACGACATAAGCAAATGAATGGCAGTATCCTTCATCCTTCCTTATAAAATTTGTTGACACATTTCTCTGGAAATGTTGTTTTCATATGAACTTTCCGAAATTTCTTGTGGTCACAAGGACCACCCAGGCTATAAAGCTACTGGTGATATAGGTAAAGCAGGTGGACTTGGGTAATTATATAACCCTGGACTTTGATTCTACCATTATGTTTTGTTCAGGAGCCATGGACTGACCCGTTTTGTTGTTCATTGTGAAGCGGCATACATGTAAGCTAGCTTAAAGGTTAAACAGTTACTGCTATTCAATACTTCAAATTCACCTCCCTTCCTTAGGAAGCTCATCAATTTACAGACGTAAATTTCTCGGGCAATTATTTGTACAAAATTACCGTCCAAAAATACCAGGAACCCGGCAAATTTCTCCGAAAACTCATAACACATAAACATTTTATAGTCAAAGAAGCATTTGTAAACACATATTCCGGCTGTAAGACTTTATATTAATTCCTAATGTCAACAGACACTGTTTTACATGTTCGCTATACTTATCTTTTATCGTTTGATTTTAATCAAAAGCTAATTTATACCTTTAACCCTTTATGTGTTCACTTAAACGCAGCAAAAAACAACCACTTTCTTGATTCGGGTCAAGTTTTCACAGCTTTTCTAACATCCACATGTCAGTGTCAAAATCAAATTTCAAAACTATAAACCGCAAACAGTAAGAAAGCTGTGCATTGTTATAACCATTTTAACAACGTTAGAATTCATATACGTTATCTAGATGTAAACTGACAAAGTTACAAATTAGCAACATACAAACCAATACTTCAAGGTCAAAGACGAATGTGTTCTTACTTTCAATAATGACAAACCTACTGATAAGTTTTAGCTCAAGAATAGTAACTAGCACCAAGACAATTGGAATGACATAAACGTCATGGTAAGTGCTTTACTTAAAAGTGTTCAAAATAACATTCCCGTTATTTCAATACATAGATAAAACTTTGGCGAAGTACCTCATATGTCTGAGACGCTTACAATGGCGTGTCAAATATTTAAATGATTTTTTGTTCAAGACGATATACATACAAATCAATTACGAAAAGAAAATATTTTTCTTCGGTAAGGTAAGTTTATAAAACGGCATCCTACTCCTAATGCTTCCTTCTTCAACGTCTTTACAATGTTCATAATACATCAATCTCTTCTTTAGTATGATCTCTTTCATTTGTAACTTTTTATTCTAAATATGTGCATGTATTTTTGAATATCGTCGTAAAAATATTTTTTAAACCGTAATTAGGTTGGAAAGAGGTGGCAAAGATTCATTCAAACCTGTAAATATCAAATGAACTATTTCAGTGGTATCACACATGCAAATAATATTGATACCCATAGGTACCAAAGGCAAATAGGTCTTTTGATCCAGTATATGTTAATTGTGTCACACTAGTTTCTATCTTACATTAGAAAACAAAATAATATTGCATACTTGACAATTGCAGTTTGCTCAGGCTTTCATTTGACCAATCGACAAACCACCGCTCCCGATGTTAATCGGACGTCCTTTCACAAGACAAGGGTGCAGTACAAAGCCCGTGTGCATTGGAAGAGCATCGGCCTCTTGTACCGTGGGTCCGGGGTTTGAATCCCCGTCAGGCAAGCTGAGATTTGCTTCGACTAACCCACGAATGAGCAATGGTTTAGTAACCAGGAAGCAGTCATCGAGAGTGAATTACATACGCTTCAAGCTTCCGTCACAATTTATTAAAAAGATGAATATAAGCTAACAAAGCTTTACTATTTTTTTTACTCTTATAAAGGACTTGCTATAGTGTTGCACTTTACCCTCTTAAATGAGCTTTCAAAACAAATCTCTTGGCTATATTCGGTCTTTTTCTTTCGGGGGCTTGTTCACCATTTCTATGAATGGATTATTATGGTTTTATGTGCGTAAGGCGGTTTTTGCGGTTGGTCAATTTAAACTGTCAAGAAACTGAGGGAGTTGGCCTAGGCATCCATTGCCGTAGCATCACCATCTGCGTTAGAAAGCTCTTGGGAAAGAGATGCTTACTTAGCGGGTAACCCGCATCCACGTCTAATCTAATTCACCTTTAATATGTCAACTATTAAACTAGTTATACCGGGGCGAGATTTCCTGGAACTGTACGTTAGATTTAGAAGATTTCTGATAATTGTGTTAGTCGCTTTTGTTGGAATAAAGCACGAACTCCGAGTAGTTGATCTGATAACGATCTGTTAAGGTGCTCGCGTTTCCATTTGATAGATATCTAAACCTTCCACCAAACGCCAAATTTTCGACTGCCCCAAATTGAAATAGTTTGCAGACGACATTTCAAAACGAGATGAAATTGAAAAATGCCTTCTAATATGGCTGAAAACCTTGTGGGAAAAGGATAATTGCTTGTTACGAGCAATTTCTCCTTTTCCCTCAATGTTTTCCAAAATCGTCTGCAAAAAAAATGGTCAAATGTCGTTATTGTTTGGTAATGGGTTAAAGCTATGTCTTTTGAGGAATTTGGAGTGCATCTCTTAATGTTTTATGGCATATAGTCTTGGTCGATTTGATACATCTTTGGGCCATCGAGGTCTTTCTGTCACAATGATCTTTCTTTAGTGTTCTCTGGTGCCAAATATAAGAGGGGACCATGATGAAACCGGTATATGCAAGATCACTGTTTCTATTTTGCAAATTAACGTTCTGCCTTCAAAGAACTTGTTTTCACATTTTTTTCACGACACCTTTCCTTGTTTTTAAAGTACCCCATGATTTCAAAGTAGAGTTGTCCGGATTTAAAACAGAAGACAAAACAGTTCATCGAGTCACTGCGTATGGTATCAGATTATTTAAAAGTCACTCCAGACAACTCTGCTATCTAAACTGGTGATACTCCAAAATCTTTAGAAAAAAGTTAGAAAGCATTCGAAATTTGTTGGACATAAAACAATTGAATGCCGAAAGAAACGACATGACGTGTGTTATATAGGCCTTAGATTGTCGGGATGCACGGAAAATCTATAGGTTTTCTTTATTTTCGTTCCAAAAGGGCAACTACAATTCGGTACATTGATAAAAGAACTTCTTCAAAGAAACATTTTTTATGTAATTTGATTGGCTTTCCCTAATAAGGATTAAAGAGCAAGGAGGATTCTTTGATTACTTTGAACCTTTCTATATAGAAAGTTATTTATTAGAAACAGATAACTTTACAAGAAGAGAGTTTCCCGTTTTGACTATTTTCTCCTCTTGATCCTATGGTGTGGGTACTTATTATAGTGGTCTCATCTAGTCGACCTAAATAAGTTCCGACAAGATATGATTAGCTAGATGTGTATTGAAATGGTGGACGCGCTGTCTGATACACATATTTTCCGATCTCTTTGAAAATAGAAAAGGATCTTTGCCGTACTTTCAAATTTTGTTCAATCGGTAACCTTAGTTGGAATAAAAAGTTGCCGTTTTAGAATGTCGGCTAATTTCACGAAGTAAATGAAGCATCATTTAATCGTCCCGCATCGTTGATCTTTTCGAGGGTTCAATTCAAGACTATCGAAGGTGCTTCACAATCATGAAGCACTTACCATAGTTTTGCATTGAACCCTCGATTTATATTCGTGTGGAAAAGCAGACAATGGCTTGGAATGAAAATGTGGTAGCAATAGTAATGAAAAACCAGGGGCATGGATATACAAGCTGACTTGACAATACTTGTCTATTGCAGATAATGAATCAACATCTCAAGCGCATATGCCACATGGAAAGTCAACGTTTCATAATGTACGCAATTATTTAGGGTGAAAAGTCTAAAATATTGTGATAAAAGGTAAAAACAAAGAACGACTTTGACAAATAAAGTGGCATATCTTGTTTCTCGAAACACCATGGCAACTCTTCTGTTTCACATCTCATAATGTGAAACGTTTGAAGCCCTCTACAAAACGAAAGACAGTGAATAGAGTATTTTTCTTCATAGTTTGCATAGCTTGCATAGCCATTTAATTAAAGGCTCATGAAAGGAGACGTATGCTAAATCGAACTATGATATTTGGTTAATCTTCAATTGGTTATCACCAAAATAAAGAAAACACCAGTACATCTTAGACGCAAATGTCAACAGGAAATAACCTAGACTAACCAGTTTAATAAATCAGATTGCTTAATTCTTTACCTCTGACCTTGTCACGTGATACACAAATATTTGAACCGACCAATCAGAATTCGTTATTTTGAACATGTAAGCAAACAGATTGTTGATAAACATGATAGAATTGGAGACAACTATATTTCAAGCACAAACTGACCTATGTTAAAGGAGTTTGTGAAATTCATATATCAATATAATATATTAATTTTCATATCTTTTATGAAAATAATAAAAGAACTCCAGAAACGAATAAGTTATTTATTTGTATTCATATCCTTTAATGTGCCTTCAAAGTGCAAGACGATTTTAATGATGTTGTTTTGTTTCTCCTTAATTTCAGGACCACGCTCACTGTAAGGTCATACACATTTTCTTTCTTCGAACAAAAAAAATCAAAGATTCCAAGACGCCCCAAGTGATCTGGCATTTCTTTTTATGTCGCATATTTGAGAAGAAAAGCTCATTATCGGCCAACCCTTAACCCTTATAGTGCTTAAACCGACATCTTGCTTATGCAAACAGGTAAGATCCAGGCCAGCCGCCAAGTAATTTGGCGACTGGCCTGAGATCTTACCTGTTTGCTAATTTTGGGTATCCGTCCTCATCTTAAGCAGATATTTAAGGTTTCGGGAAGCAGACGACACAAAAATCTGTTTTTGAAAAATTACCCAGTATTCTAATGGTTAAGCCTGGAACATGGTTTATTGATTGCAGACGGAATATTGACAATTTACAACAGACGACATTTTAGCTTGTCCGCTTATATAAATATGTGTGATTGGTCTAGATTGAAAGCAACAACAGATGTCAATAAGTAACAACTATAAATCAATATGATGCTAGGTAAAAATGACTGTGGTCAAAATGATCAATTTCTCAATAGGGGAAATTTATCTTTTGTGATAGAGTTTGATGATTCGTCGACAGCGGATGCGGTTAAGAAAGGAATCATGCAGGTCGTGGGTTTATTAACCCTTTTAAGCGAAAAACGAGTTGGTCATGGTTCGCGATTACTTCTTTTACTATAGCCAATGTCAGTATAAAGCGTTTGAGATGAGTTAGCTTCAGAATTCCGGAGGATCATGACATGGAGAAAGCCTACAGATATCTGAATTTATTCTTAATCATACCACAATTTGAAATGCATTACTTCTTTACGTATGAAGACTATGCCTTGGCAATTCAGAACACTTAACCCTTTCCCAAACAACTAATTTTCGACTGTCCCAAATTGAAAGAGTTTGCAGACGACAGTTCAAAGTGTGATGGAATTGGAAAATAATCTTCCGATATGGCAGAGAACATTGTGGGAAAAGGAAAAATTGCTCGTTACGAGCAATTTCTCCTTTTCCCACAATGTTTTCTTAAGCCATCTGCAACACAGTGGCAAATGTCGTTAATGTTTGGAAAGGTTAAACATGTTTAGAATTTAAGTTTAGAAAATTAATTGATAGCTCGTAAAGTCATCATAAAACTTGAAGCCTCAAAAGAGTCAAATAAAGGAAATGTTAAATCGGGAAACAAACATCACCTTCTTTCTACCGAGTCATATTACAAATATTTTCTTATAAAATGTTCGAAAGGTTATGCCGAAAAAAGTTAAAGAAAGAAAATCATAGCTCGGGAAATAAACATCATCGTATTGGTACCGATTCATAATACCAATGATTTCATGTAAAATGTTCGAAAAGTGATCACGAAAAATGAATCCTCGAAATAGTCAAATAAAGGAAATGTTGCCTCGGAAAACAAACATCACCTTATTGGTACTGAGTCATAATACCAATGATTTCATGTTTAATGTTCGAAAAGTGATCACGAAAAGTTAGAAAATCAAAGCTCTGAAACTATACATCAACTAACTGCTACCGAGTCAGAATAACAATAGCATCTTGTGAAATGCTGAAACGTCAATCATAACTGACAATACTTCAAATTACAAGGATCATCTTCAACCAATGTTTACATGGAGTTCAGTATTGTATAACTTCCTTCTTCCGCGTTCCTTACTTACGGTGTGGGATTTTTTACCATTACCCTTCGTGTTAATTAACCCGCGCCTATCTTCTCCTATCATAGCGTGATCTGACCACCGGCATTCACGCAACTCCACAGAAACGTCATTAGCAAGGGTTACCCTTTCTAAGGATAGGAACAGAGAATACAGCACATGTATCATCTCAAAACCCTAACGTACATGTACATCAAACAATTGTTGGCAAGGAATATCCTTCTTATACCAGGGAACACTGTGCACGTATCATCTCAAAACCCTAACGTACATGTACATCAAACAGTTGTTAGCAAGGATTACCCTTTGTATACTAGGGACACTGTTCATGTATTATCTCAAAACCCTAACGTACATGTACATCAAACAGTTGTTAGCAAGGATTATCCTTCTTATACCAGGGAACACTGTACATGTATCATCTCAAAACCCTAACGTACATGTACATCAAACAGTTGTTAGCAAGGATTACCCTTCTTATACCAGGGAACACTGTGCATGTATCATCTCAAAACCCTAACGTTCATGTATATCAAACAGTTGTTAGCAAGGATTATCCTTCTTATACCAGGGAACACTGTACATGTAACATCTCAAAACCATAACGTACATGTACATCAAACTGTTGTTAGCAAGGATTATCCTTCTTATACCAGGGAACACTGTACAATTATCATCTCTAAACCCTAACGTACATGTACATCAAACAGTTGTTAGCAAGGATTATCCTTCTTATACCAGGGAACACTGTACAATTATCATCTCAAAACCCTAACGTACATGTACATCAAACAGTAGTTAGCAAGGATTATTCTTCTTATACCAGGGAACACTATGTATGTATCATCTCAAAACCCTAACGTACATGTACATCAAACAGTTGTTAGCAAGGATTATCCTTCTTATACCAGGGAACACTGTACAATTATCATCTCAAAACCATAACGTACATGTACATCAAACTGTTGTTAGCAAGGATTATCCTTCTTATACCAGGGAACACTGTACAATTATCATCTCAAAACCCTAACGTACATGTACATCAAACAGATGTTAGCAAGGATTATCCTTCTTATACCAGGGAACACTGTACAATTATCATCTCAAAAGCATAACGTGCATGTACATCAAACAGTTGTTAGCAAGGATTATCCTTCTTATACCAGGGAACACTGTACAATTATCATCTCAAAACCATAACGTACATTTACATCAAACAGTTGTTAGCAAGGATTACCCTTTGTATACTAGGGACACTGTTCATGTATTATCTCAAAACCCTAACGTACATGTACATCAAACAGATGTTAGCAAGGATTATCCTTCTTATACCAGGGAACACTGTACAATTATCATCTCAAAACCATAACTTGCATGTACATCAAACAGTTGTTAGCAAGGATTATCCTTCTTATACCAGGGAACACTGTGCATGTATCATCTCAAAACCCTAACGTACATGTACATCAAACAGTTGTTAGCAAGGATTATCCTTCTTATACCAGGGAACACTGTACAATTATCATCTCAAAACCATAACGTACATGTACATCAAACAGTTGTTAGCAAGGATTACCCTTTGTATACTAGGGACACTGTTCATGTATTATCTCAAAACCCTAACGTACATGTACATCAAACAGATGTTAGCAAGGATTATCCTTCTTATACCAGGGAACACTGTACAATTATCATCTCAAAACCATAACTTGCATGTACATCAAACTGTTGTTAGCAAGGATTATCCTTCTTATACCAGGGAACACTGTGCATGTATCATCTCAAAACCCTAACGTACATGTACATCAAACAGTTGTTAGCAAGGATTATCCTTCTTATACCAGGGAACACTGTACAATTATCATCTCAAAACCCTAACGTACATGTACATCAAACAGTTGTTAGCAAGGATTACCCTTTGTATACTAGGGACACTGTTCATGTCTTATCTCAAAACCCTAACGTACATGTACATCAAACAGATGTTAGCAAGGATTATCCTTCTTATACCAGGGAACACTGTACAATTATCATCTCAAAAGCATAACGTGCATGTACATCAAACAGTTGTTAGCAAGGATTATCCTTCTTATACCAGGGAACACTGTACAATTATCATCTCAAAACCATAACGTACATTTACATCAAACAGTTGTTAGCAAGGATTACCCTTTGTATACTAGGGACACTGTTCATGTATTATCTCAAAACCCTAACGTACATGTACATCAAACAGATGTTAGCAAGAATTATCCTTCTTATACCAGGGAACACTGTACAATTATCATCTCAAAACCCTAACGTACATGTACATCAAACAGATGTTAGCAAGGATGGTCCTTCTTATACCAGGGAACACTGTACAATTATCATCTCAAAACCCTAACGTACATGTACATCAAACAGTTGTTAGCAAGGATTATCCTTCTTATACCAGGGAACACTGTACAATTATCATCTCAAAACCCTAACGTACATGTACATCAAACTGTTGTAAGCAAGGGTTATCCTTCTTATACCAGGGAACACTGTACAATTATCATCTCAAAACCATAACGTACATGTACATCAAACTGTTGTAAGCAAGGGTTATCCTTCTTATACCAGGGAACACTGTACATGTATCATCTCAAAACCCTAACGTACATGTACATCAAACAGATGTTAGCAAGGATTATCCTTCTTATACCAGGGAACACCGTGTATGTATCATCTCAAAACCATAACGTACATGTACATCAAACAGTTGTTAGCAAGGATTATCCTTCTTATACCAGGGAACACTGTACAATTATCATCTCAAAACCATAACGTGCATGTACATCAAACTGTTGTTAGCAAGGATTATCCTTCTTATACCAGGGAACACTGTACAATTATCATCTCAAAACCCTAACGTACATGTACATCAAACAGATGTTAGCAAGGATGATCCTTCTTATACCAGAGAACACTGTGCATGTATCATCTCAAAACCATAACGTACATGTACATCAAACTGTTGTTAGCAAGGATTATCCTTCTTATACCAGGGAACACTGTACAATTATCATCTCAAACCCCTAACGTACATGTACATCAAACAGATGTTAGCAAGGATGATCCTTCTTATACCAGGGAACACTGTACAATAATCATCTCAAAACCCTAACGTACATGTACATCAAACAGATGTTAGCAAGGATTATCCTTCTTATACCAGGGAACACTGTACAATTATCATCTCAAAACCATAACGTACATGTACATCAAACTGTTGTTAGCAAGGATTATCCTTCTTATACCAGGGAACACTGTACAATTATCATCTCAAAACCATAACGTACATGTACATCAAACTGTTGTTAGCAAGGATTATCCTTCTTATACCAGGGAACACTGTACAATTATCATCTCAAAACCCTAACGTACATGTACATCAAACAGATGTTAGCAAGGATTACCCTTCTTATACCAGGGAACACTGTACAATTATCATCTCAAAACCCTAACGTACATGTACATCAAACAGATGTTAGCAAGGATTATCCTTCTTATACCAGGGAACACTGTGCATGTATCATCTCAAAACCATAACGTACATTTACATCAAACAGTTGTTAGCAAGGATTACCCTTTGTATACTAGGGACACTGTTCATGTATTATCTCAAAACCCTAACGTACATGTACATCAATCAGTTGTTAGCAAGGATTATCCTTCTTATACCAGGGAACACTGTGCATGTATCATCTCAAAGCCCTAACGTACATGTACATCAAACAGTAGTTAGCAAGGATTATCCTTCTTATACCAGGGAACACTGTGTATGTATCATCTCAAAACCCTAACGTACATGTACATCAAACTGTTGTTAGCAAGGATTATCCTTCTTATACCAGGGAACACTGTGCATGTATCATCTCAAAACCATAACGTACATGTACATCAAACAGTTGTTAGCAAGGATTATCCTTCTTATACCAGGGAACACAGTGCATGTATCATCTCAAAACCCTAACGTACATGTACATCAAACAGTTGTTAGCAAGGATTATCCTTCTAGTACCAGGGAACACTGTGCATGTATCATCTCAAAACCATAACGTACATGTACATCAAACAGTTGTTAGCAAGGATTATCCTTCTTATACCAGGAAACACTGTGCATGTATCATCTCAAAACCATAACGTACATGTACATCAAACAGTTGTTAGCAAGGATTATCCTTTTTATACCAGGGAACACTGTACAATTATCATCTCAAAACCCTAACGTACATGTACATCAAACAGTTGTTAGCAAGGATTACCCTTCTTATACCAGGGAACACTGTACATGTATCATCTCAAAACCCTAACGTACATATTTATCACACAGTAGTTTTTTTTTTATTTATATATCGGTTTGATTTTGGTTCGGATCCATTGGTATCATCATTTATGGCGTTGTCACTAAAGCTATTCATACTTGTATCTACAAGTGGGGTTTACGTTGGGTCAGCTTTAATTTTTCAGTTTTGTTAGGATATCCGTCTCTTAATGATAGAGGAAGACCCCGCTCTGTTAACTGTCCTTAAGGCCATGTCAAGCTGGGCAGAACCATCAACATTCCTTAAGTTGGTAAGGAGAAACTGTTTATACTATCTGATATTTTTGTTCTGTGGCTTTGGTTTGGTGCTTTGCCATGTAGACCAAAGAGAACTATAGAAAACCGGATGAAGAATAACTTGTATTGGCTATATCCAACAATCGTAAATAACATTGGCTACGTCTTCAGGAAATAATGAAAATCGCTACGCATTTGCTCATCTGGTAAAAAAAGTATTTATTATTTACACCAATACGATAAGATCAACAGTTTCCTAGTGCATGTGTCCTCACTCCATGATATCGCACTTTGTATAAGCCAAATAAAACAAAGTCATATATCTCGTGAATATCTCTAACACAGACAAATTGGTTCATTTAACAAATGAAGCTTTTGAGAAAGTCAATCGGATTCCTAAATGTTGAGACTCATACTTTATGTATGCGAAAGAAAGTCTGATTAGATACGACAACGGGTAAAAGCATCAATTAGATTAATGGCCAATACGTTTGCTGTTCTTGAATCTATCGGTCTACAAAGTGGTTTAATTCAATATGTCAAATGGTTTGAAAAGCCTAAAGACACATGATTAAGACCTCTCTCCCCTTCTCACTTTCCCTCGGGGTATTTATTTCTGTGATTAAAGAGAAATAATCTGCATTCCTTTAGATTTAATCCGATAAAAGACGACAGAGTCGATTACATGCACCGAAGAGAAACTTGCGTTTTAATATTGTTTTCAGACAAATCCAATGGGAATTTCGATAGTCTTATAAAGTTTCAACAATGTATTCTTTAGACCCATTACTCTTTCAAATCCAATATCATACAACTTAAACTGGTCATCTAAGGAGATATGGGATGATATGGGGTGTTGTACAAAATTCCAACATCACTTGCATTTCGTGAAACAACGTTTTCTAACAAACCTTACATGCATATAAACACACAGTAACTAACAGTGTTAACCCTTATAGTGCTGGAACTGACTTCATGGTTATGCAGACAGATTAGATCCAGGCCAGCCGTCAAGTAAATTGGCTTCTGGCCTGTGATCTTACTTGTTTGCTTCTCTGAGTATCTTTCATCATCAAAATTAAGCAGATATTTAATGTTTTGGAAAGTAGATGAGACACAAATCTATTTTGAGAAAATAACTCAGCATTATAAGAGTTAATGAAAAAAGGATATCAGTCTTCGTTGCTCTCATATGTTGTCGGTTTGATCTGATACCAAGCTAGGTCAAGCAAAGACTAAAGCAATGGTAGCCTTGGTTGGTGTACTCGACATGGTGGAATAATAAGGAACTTATAACTTACAACTCGCAACAACAATCTCAATAAGATCATTACGTGACCGGATTCAGGGCCAATGATACGACAATCGTCGCAGCGAATTAAAATGTCGAAATTCATTTGAACACATCTTTTAATGCTTCTCGTGTGATCAGACAAAACTCATTCGCAAACATATGATGTAAAAGCGCAATGAAGTATGAATTGGTTCCATCCGAACATGAATTCCGCTCTTAAACGAATTGGTTCGATTCCAGTAAATATTGTACACCATTCTGTCAGACTAAACGGCCATAGTCTGTTCAATTGGATGTCTTATAGTGTAGCCATGTCATGCATTGATTGACAAACTAACTCTTTTTCTCAATCCCAACTATGATAAAGTACACAAATAAGACGTTTTAGACGTAACAATAACTTAAACTAAGTGTGACTCCTTTTTTTTCGCAAAGGGTTCTAAAATTCATTTTAAAAAAATTAAATATTGCGCCCGCTTGTTGTTGCAATAGAACTGTGCGAATTACGAAATCGCAGATATGAGAACTTGACACTCATCCGACAACATCTGTGTCAACAACCGCATTGAGCAGATCTCCCACAGAATGCTTTGTCATGTACGGAATTATAAGTTCACACGACACGAGGGAGTAATTCGTTTTTCCGGTCTCGTAAAACCCGCACCAGACTGGCCGTTTGTACAGTTTCATGTGTCAAAGAACATTTGGGAAGTCGTTAAATGACACGCCACTCGTCTTTCATAACTAGGTCGGTAAATAAAATTCTTACTTCATTATACAACAGCTAGCTACATCTGTTGCAAAGACTTTCAAAGACACCTGTAACTTTTTCGGTGCCGAATTTGGGTCTACAAGATCACCTACTTCAATACTGGGTCATGCAAAACTATAAGGATCGGAATTAAAACGATTGCTTAACATCAGTGTGACAAAATGTGGCGTATTCCATATCTTTTACAAGCAACAATGCGCTGTATGATTTCTTTACTTCCAAATAAAACTAGTTTGATCAGTGTGACAAAATGTGGCATAATCCATTGATTACAAGGAACAGGGTTCTGTATGTTTTCCCATTTGCTTCGAAGTAAAACGTGTTTCAAGATTTCACCCTATAGCTGGGCTCGATTGGGCGTCACACGGTCCCATAGCATAAAGGAGCATAATTACTCTTAAATGCAATTTCATTTCTATATAGCCTTGTCCCATTGCATATGTTTTCATATGTTTGTTCCTTCTGTAACATTCGTAATGACCGAATCGTCAAACGAGTAGTTCATATATTTGCAATTTCAAACCGCGCTTTTTGTAGTGTATTCATCGCGCAATGTATGCGAAATTTTCGTTTTTTATTTTTATTACATTCCAGGTATTGGTACCAAGAAAGGGGAATGTTGTCACTAAAAATACAAGATACAAATACCTTATGTAAAACAGTTACCTTTCAAACAATTCGTTTAATTAATAAAAACACTGCATGACGAAATGAGAAAGAAATGTGACGGAATGAGAAATAGTTCGGGACGAACAAATTCTCTTTTTTTGTATGGTCTTCTATGTGAAAAAGAAGGAAATGCTGTATAATCGGATTGGCTATCTTTTGACGATGTTACTTCGAAAGGACCTCCTTTACCGAGTGAGTAATGAGTTAGTTTGTCGATTGGGAAATGGGTCGTTTACACTATCATCGCATGATCACTGATGTAGAGCCACGAGTCTGAGTTTCTGATTGATATCGGGGATGATAGATCACAAAGCACGCGTCGACCTCACTATGTATAATTATCACTTGATATACTTTTATATTGACAATGCGCCATGAAATGCTTTAAAGGAAATCACTCATGTATCTAAATAGTGCTTGTGTATGAACGTTAGTTTGTCCTTCGTCTAACAAAGGGAAATCGTCGCAATGGTTCATTCAAGCATTGTCCATAGTTTACGGGTTGATAAATTTTAGGGTCACTTCCTTGGTTTATGAGCCCGGTAACGCTACATAACTGAGATACACGTGACGCGTTGTAAATCCGTCATGACACACATGTAGATCCCATTGGTAGATACATAAACATTTAAAAAAAGGAATATGTACCGAGAGTTAACCAGGGTACCGTTTTACTAAACAACTTAGGGAAACTATTTGCTAAGTCATAACTGATTTACATCGATAGTATCTTCATTGAAAGTAAAATATAATAATGTGACACTTCATTGGAAGCGTTTCGGAGAGACGATTCCAATGATGTGTTACTTTGCAATATTGGTTAGCAAAATATTAAAATAAGAGGAATTGTTGTTTTAGACTTACGCAAACTTTAAGCGTAAACTGTTCAGTAAAACGGTAATCTGGAACCGACTTCATGCTTATGCAAACAGGTAAGATATAGGTCAGCCGCCAAGTACAAATATATCACCCAACATTCAAAGCGTTCAATGCAAGACTATTGTAAGAGCTTCACAACGTTTTTTCATCAATTTCCATCGGAAATGCCTTATTTCTCTGTTAGAATGGAGGACATTTTGGTTGAATCGCAAATTCCCAGGGTGGCGAAAACTGATTTTGAATAACTCGTCCATAGATGACAAATGTTTTTATCTGGATTGTCCCCATAATGATCACTATAGTGAATTATAATGCATTTTAGAAGAAATCAACTTCTACGTTAAGGCTGGGCAATACGGACCATTGCTTTTGAATGATTTGTTATATACTTCTAGCCTCTTGCACATGAATATATGTATAAAATGTATTATATCTATGTTTCAATTTTGTGTAAGGGCAGGTGACCTGATTATACAATAAAATTTTGACTTTGAATTTGAATTTTTCAACATTTGTAACGACATAGAAACGGGTTTAACGATAGTTCGTGAGACGGGATTGGTAATAGAACTCCGGAACGTAGCATTAATATCAATTACGTCGGGCTATGTTTCCCTCGAAAGGTCACGTAGATGTGAACAATGTAACTTGAAGTAATTTGATAATACAAATTCCCCATGCAGTATTGGTTGAGTTCATCCAAAATTGACACCTTCAGACATTAGTAAGGCTATCAAAAGGCATTGACACTATGTATGACGAGATGTCATTGCTGGCATTCTACTCAATATATGTCTGAAGAGAGCGTACGTGTCGTATTCAAAGTCAGTGGGAGTCCTTTTAATTTGCTCCAATATTAGACTATAACTTTAAACTTTAAAGGTATATGTCCATAATGTCATAACTGGTTGTGCAACTTAAAAACTCTGTGGGAGAGAATTTGTCAGATTCTCCGCCTTGGCTTTCGTATGATTTGATTTAATGAGTCAAGACGGGATTGGCTCATTGAAGAAAATGATAATTTTATGTCTGAACGACTTCTGGTTTTCTTGTACGACATTAAAGTGTTTGACCCCATAAAATCAATTTAAAGTATTTGGAAATGATTAATCATTATCAATGACACACATCGTTTGATTTATGACGATATTATGATTTAAGAAATGAGGAGATGTTAATTTCTTCACGGAGTTTTGAAACAGATACAATATTCAACAATAAAGTGAACTGTTTCGCGTTTTCACATAGTACAATGAGGTTTTTCCTAACATGTCTCAACGAAAAGAATGTGATTTTCATTTTATAAGTAATTGTTTGAGCCGTTCTATCGCAGTGAGATCACAACATGACTTCGTTAAAGGAATAGCATATGTTCGGCCAGTGAATTATTTGAAGGTATTCTGTAAGACATGTTAACACTGGGACACTGTTCATTACATATGAACGTCCGATTATAGATTGATTAGTTCTTCTAGTTCTTCCTGAATTCAGTAAACTTCTTCGATTTTACTAGAGAACAGCGGAAAGGTTTCAACTTCGTTTACGATTCTTCTGTTTGAGTCGTGAAACAAATTACATTATGTACACAATTTAAAGTTACCAAGAGTTCTATAGGGTGTTCGAAATTCCATTCTTCGCTAATTCTAAATCCAGTTTCTACATAACCATATTAGTTTCTTAAAGTAATATCCTTGCAAGCGCTCTCCTTCCTAAATATTTTACAGAACATAAATTTCTAATAATTCTAACATAGGAACCACAGAGTACGAGTGGTTAGCGACAATTCACTTTTGAAGGATCGGTCCAATACCGATTGTCCGTATATAAGTTAGTTACTTGTGCCTGTCTTGTACTAAAACATGTCACACAAAACCCGGAAAGAGCACCTGGTAACTTGGGTAAAAAACTCACCGAGCCAGGCCAGGACGGCCTCACAAAACGACATAGGTCGCATATTTTGCTCAAATCTAGTTTTCTAACACAAGTTTCTGTTTAAAATAAGTTGCTTACTGAGTTGCACATAACAAAAGTCCTTTGAGCATCGCAAAACAATTAAAATATTGGTGATGGGATGAAATCTTGTCCGGGTATTATGCAAAGTGTTATTAAAAAGAAGGTTTTATGACATGCATTGCTTACATGATAGAATGAACCTGTGTAAAGATTTCACACGCCGCATGTGAAGCCTATAGAAAAGTTGGCTGTAGCTGCAATACTAAAGAGATATAATCTCCTTTATTAGCATGAAGGCGGTACGACTTTCCGGTAAACCGGCGCCGTGGTATTGATGCTCTTTCTTACCCTTAGAATTCTAGATTATTTTCTAAAACTAGATTTTTATGGTGTCTGCTTTCCAAAACCATTAATATTTGCTTAATTCCGATGAGGAAGGATATTCAGAGTAGCAAACAGGTTATATCACAGACCAGCCGCCAATTTACTTGGCGGCTGGACTGGATCTAGCCTGTTTGCATAAGCATGACGTCAATTCAAGCACTTTAAGGGTTAAAATAACACGTTGACAGCTTAAAAGCCTTTATAATTAAAAGGATGCAAATTCTGTATAAAAGTCAAAAGCTGTATCAATGCGGTTACCCCGTGATTCGGATTGCCAACTTTCAAGGCAAAATGTCAATTCGGCGTACAAAAGGAAATTAACATGCTCTCTGGCCAGAAATATGTCTGAATACTTAAACGAACGAAGAATAGGCATACTTGTACCCAGTATTTTGGGAGTTTGGTCCTAACAATGTTTGCAGAAATGTATTGGTGATTTTTTCAAATATCTTAAGTGTGAAGCTCAACTGACAAAGCATACTACCAGAAACTGTTTATAGGTGTAATTTGCAATTATCGTCACTGAGTAAATTAAAATTCATTTAAAACAGCATTGAATCGGAAACGAAACATCACAGATCATCAATCAGAGGTATAGATTTTGATTTTTCTAGTAAAGGTCTAATTGTTTCACTATAGTGTTGGTACAATAAGAAAAACAAGACGATTCTAATGAGAACTCGAACAAACATTTAGACAATGATACTGCCTACAAACAAAACGTTGCTATTTCTTCCTTTGATCGAAAAGTTGGACCTAACACTAATCAAAATTCCAATGTACCAATCAAATTACATGTACATTCCCTTTTTGTCTTCGAAAAGAAAAAAACGCATCGCAATCTATGCTCGTGTATTTGCATTTGTTTCGTTCATTGCCGTCATAGGGGCGTTGTATCTATTGAATTATAAGACCTTGACACTATTTCGTCGCTTTCTTGAGCACCACATATGTTCTATTCTTATGAAGATAGTAGACCCTTTTGGGTCTTGCTGGGTCACATACCCCTTTTAAATGGAGAGAATCGCATTTATTCTATTAACAGTTAAGGCACAATGGCCCATTCACACACAATAGTCTTTGGGAGCATTAAAATTCACTAAATATGAGTTTTAAAAGCCTAGAAAACGCAGTGCATTCAACAGTAATATGTATCTAAAACATTCTTACAGCAACTGCTAAGGAAGTAAGTTGCTTCATGGCTTGTATTAAACGTTCATATATTTCTTATCTAGAATAAAAGAGATATACGTTACAACTTTTACCATCTGTTTCTTTTTGTCGTGAGACTTTTTTCTCTTTGTGACGTTGGTTGGCGAAATGATTTACAGAAGGTACTTTAAAAACAAAACATGAACGAGTAAGGGTTTAAGTAATCTCGACGTTACAAGGCCTCCAACGTGTTAAACAGCCCCGGGTTTGGTTCACTTAATCAGTTAAGACAATCGCCGATTGAAGGTAGAGTTATGTTCGAAGGCTTGCCTATTGGGAAAACTCTAAGATCCGGTGTATGCTAATGCATTTGCTGAGGCCAACTGAACAATGCTGTTAACTTTTCATTACGCATAAAACCGAAAAAAGGTGTTCAATATACATACAACTTACGGAAGAATACTTTGCATTATACTGTTTGTTCCTTTTGACGTTTATCAAGTTGCAGCCTCTGCAATATAGTTGAAATTGAAAGTATAATTGATTCAGGGAGTGTCAAATCCTGTAAACTAGTACAGTTTAAAAATGGGAGATCTCAAAGGCGATATCACGCATTCTGATTGATTTGTATGTTGATACTCTGTATACACACTTTAAAGAATTAGAAATTATTTTAGTTTGCTTCCAATGACTAACCTTCAGTGCGTATCATATAACAGTACATCAGGGGCCCGTTTTACTAAACAACTTACGGAAAATATTTGCGTAAGTCATAATTGATAGACATGAATAGTATCTTCAATTAAAGTACAATATTGCAATGTGACACGTCATTGGAAGCGTCTCGGAGAGACGATTCCAATGATGTGTTACTTTGCAATATTGCTTAGCCAAATATTGATAAAAGAGGAACTGTTGTTTTAGACTTACGCAAATCGTAAGCGGAAACTGTTTAGTAAAACGGTACCCAGTTGTGCATTTTAAAGAAATTAATTGTTAACTTCCAAATTTCCTCATTTCTGTAAACAAGCAGCTTTAACTCAGCATAGCCAATCAAGGGGAAAATATCCCCTGGAATATGTAAGATCTCATATCATCGACGTTATTGAATTCGACTTGCATACTGAAACCCAATCAGCCCTGTCATTTGTTTAAAGTCGAATTATCGGCGGTATTAAGTCCGACATGCGTAGAAAATCACCATGCCCATGCCGTTTGTAAGACGTGAAATCGATAGATACATGTATCGAGACAGTCTGGCATTCTGTCAGCTACCTCGTAAAACCTACATTAAATAAAAGAAAGGAAGAATTAAAGAAAGCATGAATTATTGCTTTCTATTGAGACTAAGCGCCATATGTCGATTGATTTTCAGTTATGTTCCTGAAGCTATACACGGCTTGACGGGAGGTTTAGCACTACAAGGGCTAGGGAAATAGTGTCTTGCTCAATGATTCTCGAATATGAAACATTTAGTCGCTGTCCGGAATTCAGGAACAACCACATCATCGAGAACATTAGAAAGTATGAAAGAAAGATAAAGCTAAGCACTTAAGGAAGTAAGAGTTGGAAAAAGAACGAAAGAGGAAGGACTGAAGAAGCAAAGATACAAGGGAACAAATGAAGAAAGAAAGAAGGAAGAAAGAAGGAAGAAAAAATGAAGAAACAAACAAACAAACAAACTCACGAGGAAAGATAGAAACAAACTAACAAACAATCAAACAAAGGAAGAAAGAAAGAAAACCAGGAATAAAAGAGAAAGAAAGAATGAAAGAAAGAATGAAAGAAAGAAAACACGAAAGAAAGAAAGGAACGAACAAACAAAAGAGGAAGAAATGAAAGAATGAAGAAAGAAATAATGAAGGGAAAAGGAAGGAAAGCAATGGAGGCATGACTGATTCTTGATTTATGAGAAACATTTCTACTTGACATATAGATTTCTTAACTTGTCTGCTGTTCTTGCATACTAGCAATAATATAGAGTGCTTAAAGTATCAATCGTGCTTACAAAAATGTTGCATGATCCAATGAAATATTTCATTTGAAATAGAGAACAATTGCAATCTTTTTCCTTCATCAATCGAGTCATTTAACCCTATACCAAACGCCAATTTTTCGACTGTGCCAAATTGAAAAAGTTTGCAAACGACATTTCAAAATGGGACGTAATTGAAAAAAAAATCTTCTGGTGAGGCAAAAAGCATCACGGGAAAAGTAGAACCCTTTACCAAACGCCAATTTTTCGACTGTTCCAATTTGAAAGAGTATACAGACGACATTTCGAAATGGGATGAAATTGATAAGTGATCTTCTGATGAGGCGGAAAACATGACGGGAAAAGTAGAAATTGCTCGTAAAGATCAATTTCTCCTTTTCCCACGATGTTTTCCAGAGTCGTCTGCAATAGACAGGTTTTTGTCGTTATTGTTTGGTAAGGGGTTAATGTAATGTAACCCACATAACCCTTAATTGAATGGTTGACATTTGAGAGAAAAAGTCCAGAAGCACCCGGGTCTGTGTAAGGTTAACCTCGATTTCGATACCGGATATCTAATATGGAAAGGCTGTCGTCTTGAATCGTGCTCAAGTGTTTCCGATTCTCCAGAGATTCTGACCTCTTTACATGATTGAGAGTTCAAGAGGCCAAGATAATAGGAGGATCCCCAACGCCTACATTTGGAACACCTCGGCCATTTCTTAAAATAACCTCGGAGGTAATGGGGAGCCATTTTTGAAAGTAGGTCAGCAACGAAGGGCATTTCCGTTTGCAATCGTATCTACTCGGAAATCCCCGGCACAAGCCGGGGATTGCCGAAAAGAGCCGATTGACAAAATATGAAACAAAGATGTGTTGATATGATCATCTTTAATGAAAAGGGTAAAAAAAAACATTCAATTGTGATATATAACCAGTTTGTGTGTATTTAGATACGTATTTAGTGCCTGTGTGCATTTTGCGTTATCCGCCGGAAATAAGGCGAATTACCCCAGGATTTCTGGTGTATTCATATACTGCCTACGAGGTATATCTACCGACTTGTTACGGGGATTGTTCAGTAGATACGATTGCAACGACTATTCCCTTATTAAAATATAGATTTTTGTGTTGTCGTCGTTTCAAAACTTTAAACATCTGCTTAATTCTGGTGAGGAAAGATACTCAGAGTAGCAAATAGGTGGCTTGGATCTAACCTGTTTGCTTAAGCATGATGCTGGTTCCAACACTGTAAGGGTCAATTGTTAGATATAGTTTAACTGTCATTTCTTGACTTGTGTGACTAATTTCAAGGTCAAAGAGTGGTAAATCGTCTTTCCGCAAGAAAATTTGGGACTGGTCTAAATTGCAAGAAGACACAAATTACATTAATATTTCCTACTTATCTATGAAATTGGGCTAAACATTATGAATTAAGAATGAATTGACCATAAGGAATAATCCATTATCTTCACAAAGTGGTTTCTTATGCTATATGTAATGAGCTATTATGGAATATTATGGAAGTATCATTTAACCTTACAGATAGAGCACGAACCGATTTCAAGCTTATGTAAACAGTTTAGATCCAGGCCAACCGCCAAGAAAAAGCGGCGACTGGCCTGTGATTTAGCCTTTTTGTAACTCTGATTGTCTTTTCTCAATGAAATTGAGCAGATAATTAGGGTTTTGGAAAGCAGACGACACCAACATCTAGATTTTAGAAAATTACCAAGCATTTTAAGCGTTAAGTGTAATGGGTATAGATCACATATGAATAAATGAGTTTTTATAACACGGGCATTTCTTCAAAAAAGAGACAGAGCGGAGAAACGAAGAAATAAAATACACATAGGAAACTTCAAGGATGTCCTATCGTCAAATTCAAATAGTATGCCTTTGTCAAATGTCGTCTGCAACATGAGTATAAAAGATCGTCTGGTAAAAAGGTGGTTTATGTTTCGCATAAACACTTTCACCATATGTTATCTGCTACTGAACCGCCAGATGACGTCTGTTTATGCACATATATTGTAAAGCCCTGTATAGAATCTGACATAAGGTACACTTAAATGTCACATGTTTTAAGTCTGTACATGCAATATTGATTTAACTGTATAAGATACATGTTTGTTGTTTTAATTGAAAAAAAGAAGAATCTGTTATTCGTACCCAGGCCAATGATTGTCAATGATTATTACGCCGACGGCATGCGCTGGGATTTTACACAGATAATTTCCCCTTAATTCATTACCAAACAATAACGACATTTGACCAGTTATTTAAAGACGAATCTGGAAAACATTGTAGGAAAAGTAAAAATTGCTCCTAACGAGCAATTTCTACTTTTCCCACAATGTTTTCTGACCGTTCAGAAGTTTTTTTTTTATTTCATCACATTTTGAAAAGTCGTCTGTAAACTCTTTCAATTAGGGGCAGTCGAACATTTGGCGTTTGGTAAAGGGTTGAACAGACGTTATGTCGGGGGAAAGGATAGGTTAGGGACGGCGAACCTAATGACACTATTCTCCACTTTTCTATAGGCTATCCTGTAGGCAATTACGATATATGGAGTACAAAATAGACACCTTTCAAAGTAAATATAGCTTCCTGGTGCCGAGCCCCGAGGGGATAGCTATCTTGGGAATAAAGAGGTGACCACCCATCATACAAACTAAACTGGGGATGGACTCTGTGCATACAGATGAGCATAGGCCAGTACCGATGCGTACTTTCGACCATCCTTGGGTGTTGAGTATGGAGTTTGGTTGATTTGAAACAACAAACGTACATAAAGAGGTTATTGACTTCAATGACCTTTATGACTTAACCCTGAGAATGTTGAGAAATTTACATAAAAAGTACTTTGTGCCGTCTGCTTTCCAAAACATTAAGTATCTGCTTAATTCTGTTGAGGAAAGATACTCAATAGCAAACAGGTTAGATCACACGCCAGTCGCCAATTTACTTGGCGGCTGATCTGGATCTATCATGTTTTGCATACGTATGAAGTTGTTTCCAGCACTGTAAGAGTCAATTTATTGATGTGCCTAACAAAATACATAAAAGTAAGAAAGCACGCCGTCTTAAAGACGACTCTTGGGAGAAGCTTCAAGATGTGTGAATTTAAGGCTACATAAAGAGTGGCTATTTAACATGGAATTCACGTGTGTATCAATCGACATGATAAAAGAATTGTATATTAACCATAAAACGACCCTTAAGTCAATAGCAAAAGTACTTGAAGACTAATGTTTAACTCAAGATTATCATTTCGGTGATTGAATTATATTAGAATATTGTATCACTCTTTTTTTCTACACTAATATATCTAACATTCGACCGTAATAGAGATTTTGCAGTTAAAACTTTAGTTAGTGTAATATATTACGCAAGAATGGGTTCATGATATTAAAATGATCGGACGGTTTATGCTACGTATACAAACAATGGTTATATTTGCCTACATAACTTTTGAATTTGTCAAACATTCTCTATCCACTTGTCATTCGAATTACGAACTTTTTATCCTAAAGCCAGTATTGATCGTTCTAAACACATTATAAGCCTGTTGTTGCTTTATGTGGAATACTGTATTGAATGGAATGGTTAGTCATTCACTTCACGAATGTACCCGAATTCATTCAAACAGTCACCATTACGTGTCTGTACCAAGGGAAAATACTGAACTTGTAGTACTTATTGTGCTTTGGCGTTTTGTTGGCGATGCTAGATGCATATAAATGAAAGGCGCCAAAAAAAGGCGTCAACATGATTTTATCGCCTGTAAACATCCTGTAAGGGTTCACGGTAGACGATGCCTGTAATCGTTGTGACAAAAGGACGAATTGTTTAACAACAGTAGTCTTGTCAATACGCGGCATTCCATTTATGCTACCAAGGATATATCAAATACAGTGAACCCTCGTTTATCCGAACATGTCCGTTCATTACAAAATGTCCGGTTTACCGAATAATCCGGACTAATGAAGCAGAGCATGTTCTTATTCACATTAAGACATAAACGGTCTGTATGAGCGGTATATACTTATAACCCTTTAGCAAACGCCAAATTGTCGACCGTCCCAAATTGAAAGAGTTTGCAGAGGACATATCAAAACGTGATGAAATTCAAAGATAATCTTCTGATATGGCAGAAAACATTGTGGGAAAAGGAGAAATTGCTCGTCACGAGCAATTTCTCCTTTACCCACAATGTTTTCAAAAGTCGTCTGCAATAAACTGGTCCAATAATTTCGTTCCCTTACAATTTTGTTCGGATTGCGAGACATCCGGATAATCGGGGTCCGGATAAACGAGGGTTCACTGTACAGGTGCCAACAAAGTAAATGTCTTTTTGCAGCTGCAGTTAACCACAACTGAATCTATTAGGATGAAATAAGGAAGTTATCTTCATGATGATCTTATGCCCAATTTTCAAAACGCTTTTATCCTACGTTCATATCCGCTTTTGATTTAAAAGCTATCGATATTACGATCGATTGCAATGCAAGAATGAACAACTCGATAAATAGAACGTTTCCTGTTGCCATTTTTCTTTCCATACAGCCACCTTAGAACTGTCTCTTTGGCAGGTTCCTATTTGTGTGTGCCGTTTTCTGTTTGCCACAGTACCAATCGTTTGATTTGGTTAGTGTGTAATGTGGGATGTGCTTTCAACACCTTCATAATAGAATTGTAGTATTGTTATATGTCCTAGATCGTCAGTAAATGTTCTTTTTTAATAGAGGAAGACGGGATTAGAAAATCGGAATCATGATGCAGAATACTTTTGTCAAATAGTGATACATTATCTAAAATTGAATATTTATACGATTAGTCTATTGAAATCCTGTCTGCCCTCGCACTTTTTCATATACGATTAAGATAAAATACCCACAATCATCCATTTGAAATCAATTATTTTGTCGGAAAAGTCGGTCGTTCTTGGTATACATCGGTCGTGGCCGGAACTTTTCGGTGTAAAGCGATTGCATTAAAATACAAAAGCATCTCTAAACACTCTTTAAAGAATTAAGAACGGTCGAATTTTGCTTCAATATACTATTCTTCGGTGCGTATCATTTTACAGAACCGCTTCTGTGCAGTTTCACAGAAATTGATTATCAACTTCAAAATTTCCTTACATCTGTGAATAATCAACTTTCATGCTGGAAACGACTTTTAATCCGTATCCATACAGATGGACATAGGTATGTGCAAAGGATAAAAGTAACAACATTTTTATGTAGAAGTTACACAGAAATCCTTCGATTGGTAACGCGTCTAAAATATTTAACCCTTTACCAAACGCCAAATTTTTGACTGTCCAAATTTGAAAGAGTTTGCAGACGACATTTCAAAATATGATGAGATTGGGAAATGCTCTTCTGATAGGGCAGAAAACATTGCTCGTTACGAGCAATTTCTCCTTTTCCCACAATGTTTTTTAAGGTCGTCTGCAACAAAGTGGTCAAATGTCGTTATTGTTTGGTAATGGGTTAAGATAGAAAAAAAAATACAACATCCGTGATAGATGCGTCAGAGCGTTTGTCTTTTAGCCGAGCTTTATATGTGAGAGCGTTTGCGTCGAAAAGATACGGATCAAATCTTAGTTAAGGCGATTTCGCATTAAATACGGCTTATAGTGTTCGTCAAGGGGGAATTATTGCTCTTAATGTCAAAACGAATAGGAGCTACCGTAATGGATATCAGGTTCTTCAAACCTTTCTTCTTTAGATTTGAGTAGGACAATAAGGTTGATCGAAAAGTTATGATTGTGTCCTGAGAATTCAGGAAATAAGTTTTACCACGTCAATGCAAATAAAATATTGTAAATCATCATTTTGACGACCTAAGTTAAGAAATGAAAATTAAAAAACCGTTTTCCAGAATATCTTAATGGAAAACGTAGGCTTATACCTTAACAATATGCACTCTTTGCTCGTTTTGTTTAAATTCCTCTTTTCATCGTATAAATTCTGCGCAATTGCTAATGCCTTATAAATGTAATATAGCGTAAATTGTGAATGGCCTATAAAATATTGTTTCTGAACGTCAACTGAAATTGAGTTGAGATGTGTTGAGCTATTATGTAAAAGACTTTCGCAAAACTAAGGTACAGAGATAAATTTGTCTGCACTTATTTACGAATGCAGGGGTGTTCTTGTTCTTGCGTCTAAAGGGCAACCAGTTTAGTAAACACAGTTTCGCCAGGCATAAGAGTTTTTTTTTTAATTTCGGTATCATTTTAATACAGGTTGCAAGTCATGTAGAAAGCTCCTTCTGGAGCTTTCAACATGGCCTTGCTTCCTGTATTTAGCCAGAAGCTGACATATCTACGGTACATATGTCTTTGCCAAGTCGCCTGTTACATTTGACAAAACGCGGTTTTTCTAACGGGAATTCCCTGTATCTGCGCCAAAGACCCATGAAGACAGAGGCAACGAAGGGCTTCGCATCAAAGGGTAAACTCGAGTCGGCATCTGTTCTCCAGAGACCCGGACATCGCACAGAAAAGTGTAAAACTATTTCACGATCTTCGATTTCTTTCAACGTCTACTTGGTGCGTCTGTGTAAGCGATTCCAGAATTTCCCAAATTTATATACTATACAATGTATATGGTTTGGTTTAGCCCTTATAGTGCTGGAACCGACTTCATGCTTATGCAAACAGGTTAGATCCAGGCCAGCCGCCAAGTAAACATCTAACATGTTTGCTACTCTGAGTATCTTTCCTCATCAAAATCAAGCGGATGCTTAAGGTTTTGGTAAGCATACGACATAGAAATCTATTTTTAGAAAATTACCCAGCATTCTATGGGTTAGACATAAGATACGTATCTTTCTGTCCGAAACATGTCGTGATACTGTGGAGATGTAAGCATTTTGGCACTGAAATAAGTAAAAAAAAAAACATATGCCATGCGTACCAAATGTCCCTTTCGCTGATACCATTTCCCTGATAAAGGTACTTTGCACACGAAAATGTTATAGGAGATAAAAAAGAAATGAAATACAAAACCTCTTTTTTTCTATGTCATCATTGACTTCAAGCAATGTAAACAAATAAGTGACATCCATACATTGTTCCGTGACCACAAGAGTTTGATAACGAAAAATAGTTTTGATATGTTAGTTGCCATTGCGAAATGTATTTTAAAGAATGGCTGAAAACACCATGAAATTTGATGAAAACAAACTTAATCAAAGCGCTGATAGCGCTGACGGACTAAGGTGCGCTTAAAGCAAGATAATTGAGGATACATTTGAATATGTCTTTGGACAACATCTCTAGGAAAACAGCTGCTCTTTTTACCACCTTTACTGTAATTATTATTCCTGTGAACAGAGACTGAAAGATAGAATATTTTTTCAAAGATCTGGACATTTTACGAGTTCCCATGAGGCAACAGTTATAATAAAATAGAGCAAAACAAAGCGAGTAAATCCGGACTACATTCCTATTTCCAAGAAGGTATTAGTCCGCACAGTGAATGTTTAATGCGTACTTGGAATTGGGGTCAGACTGCTGTTTGTGTATCGATAAAGTACCGTTCCTCAAAAAGTGGTATGTAAATTCAATGGACTTAGGTGCTGACGCACCCTTAGTCCAAAAACTAGTATTTGTAATCAGTATACGTTAATGTTGCCGTTTCTTTAATTAATACACATACTATGGTCTTTCGAACGTTTAATTGATACGTAGATCTTTAGTGTACGATTTACATTCGAATGCCTCTGCGGTTCTGCGTCTAAAATACAGAAAAATCAGTTTACATGCGTTACCTTATTAAAAGAACAGAAATGATGTATCTTTTCGACTTTTCTAAATTAGATTTAGCGGCGTTTAAGGATTTTCCAGCATTGGGGCTAGTAACCTAAATCTATCATTTTGACAGATTGGCCTCGTTCTGATTTTAATCAAGATTCGCTTTCATGGTATCAGTATCCGAAATCAGTACGCCATTTGTAACCGACAGCCTCTAGCTCATAAGAGATAATAAAAAAGTGATTCAGGATTATTTTCTTTTTTTCATTATCCTTTCTTTGAGCCATGCCTTTGAAGACGTAGAATACGAACAAACACTTTTTGTCTCAAGCACGAAACAGAAGTATTAAAGATTAGCATCTAAAAAGGAAATGTGTATATGAAACGACTTTTTCGTTAAACCCTTTCCCAAACAATAACGACTTTTGACGACTTTGTTGCAGACGACTTCAGAAAACATTGTGGGGAAAGGAGAAATTGCTCGTAACGAGCATTTTTTCCTTTTTTCCACAAGGTTTTCTGCTCTTTCTAAAGAAAAGTGTTCAATTTCATCACATTTTGAAATGTCGTCTGCAAACTCTTTCAATTTTGGACATTCGTAAATTTGTTGTTTGGGAAAGGGTTAAATGCTTCTTAAAATATTTACGTTGTATGCTTTGATGATAATAATCCCTTCCTTAAGTTCTCTTTTTTTCTTTCAATTTTAACCAATTTGGTGGTTTGAAATCTGGACCAAGACGTGTCAATGCATGACTTCAACGTTGATAGGGAAAAGTGTTAACCAGAAAATGACTTCGCATTGCCAATCCTGGACAGCAACGTGATCTCTTTCTCATTTTTTCTCTCAAACCGATTTGAATTGAAGAACTCAATAATGGAGTCTAGACCAAAAACGAATGGAATCGTTTGACATCACAGGACATTCCATTACTGCTTGAGTTCACTTTTTTTTTCGTTTTTTCAGGAAAAAGGCTATTTAAGATTTCGAGGAGAGAATACTAGATAAGTAAAAATAGATGATTGTGTGGCTGCATCGCCTGAACACTGGGCTTTGTATATAATGGAAGAGTTATAATGATTGTCCGACTTAAAAAAAAAAGATGTTTCTACATTTTGACAAAAAGGAATCGTCACTCTTGCGTGGTCAATAGATGTTTTTGCCGCTTCTTGATTTGAGTATGGGTTCCTTATTCGGTTTACAATGAAATGCTTTAATATCTAAAACTAAATGGCATTATCAAAATGGCATGCATTGTTCTTGCTCCTTTTAGAACTTATCATAATTATTCTTAAAGCTGATATTACATGTATCATTCTTGACAATAACATAGAGCTTTGTGTCAGAGTAAAATAAACTATGACCATCAAACCCTTTCCCAAACAATAATGACATCTGACGACTGTGTTGCAGACGACTTTAGAAAACCTTGTGGGAAAGGGAGAAATTGCTCGTGACGAGCAATTTTTCCTTTTTCCACAAGGTTTTCTGCTCTTTTTGGAGAATATTGTTCAATTCCATCACATTCTGAAATGTCGTCTGCAAACCCTTTCAATGTGGAAGAGTCGAAAATGTATTGTTTGGGAAAGGGCTATAAACTGGTAACACTTGTTTTCTATCGACATAACCGTGCTGAAAAGTTCATATTATCAGTGACAAACGCCATGAACGTACAGTAAATCCTTTAATTGGAGGAAGGTTATTTGACATGTTTTATTCGTTTTAAGAAAGAAAACATATCTTTAAAATGGATAAACATAATGTAAAATGTCTCGGGAGGAATCTTTTGACACATGGTAGCGGCAGTGGCATTTACAATACATTAGTTGACCAAAAATTCTAACAGTTCTAATAGTACAAAGCCGTAACTCTTACATTAACAAACGGTTTGTTTTCTTTTTAACGTTTTGGTAAGACTTAACACCTTATATATTTCCCATACATCCGAAAATGCATGTGTCAAGCTCTTACTGGAACACTCTCCAACAAATGCGTGTTCCTCTCTAGTTCTACTATAGTTACTTTTTATGAACAGTTTTCCCTGTTGTGTTACTTTTTTTGATTTTATGAATTCTATTGATAGAAAATAAATGACAACACGACACACGAAAAAATACAATAAAACAATTTTGAATTTCTGCAAAACACTGTTAAACAACTCAACCGATTAATAGTTTCTAAACTTCATCGATTGCTTCAAATATATGTATATCAACAAATGACACTTCTCAGATTTGACAATTGTATACCTACTTCTTTTTTAAATAAGAAGAAACTTACATAGGAGCTGTACACTGGAGATGGATTATCACCAGCAAATTATACACAACGGTTTTAACTTAGAATTGTGTATGGATATAAACTGTTTAGAGTAAAACGGTTATTAGCGTAAAAAGAGTGTATTGGAATAACAGGTCCTTAACATTTCAGAATCGCCATACCATGGCCATTTCCGTAACCCAGAACTTCGGATAAACTTTGCCCAGCCTGTTTTCTCCTTCCTTGGTTAACTCTTTCAGTTTTGCGATTTCCGTTTTATAGATAAGCAAATGTCTGATAACACCAATCTCTCAAATGTCAGCTGAACATCAGAAAGGCGTTTTTTTCATCGCCAGCATAGACCTGTACTTGTCCGCTTTAAGAATTGTTGTGTTTCCTTAAATTGAAAACGTTTTTTTAATCTATCTTATCTTTTATCTCAGCGCTAGGTTTGGCAGCAAACCTAGCGATCCTAGAGATCCGTTTAATTCCTTTTACTTTCCTCTATTATTATTATTATTTTTTTTTTTTTACAATTTCTGGTTTCCTCTTCAACAGAGAGGTCGATTCTTTCCGTACTTTAATTTTTTTTTTCTTTTTGTTAATGCGTTATCGTTTTTGATCTTTATAACTATGTTACTTCCTATCTCTGAATGCTATTTAACACAATATTCAGAGAAAAATAAAAAACTAGAATAAATATAACTAGAATACCACACACTATTCCAACACAACAAATGAGGGGTGTGCAAGATTTGTACGATATTTGGCAAAGCATAACTATTGTAGTCTAAATATTTTAACCTAATGATGTCATTGTGTCGATATATCTTATCAAAGAGTTGCATTTAAACCTTTGAACCGATTACATGTTTATACAATCAGGTTATGTCACAAGCCAGCCGCCAAGTCAAATGCGATCCTCGGAGTGTCTTTCCTCATCAAAATTAAGCAGATATTTCAGGTTGTGAAAAGCAGATGATACAAAAATCTCTTTTTAGAAAATTACCCAGCATTCTAATGGCTTTCAAAAAATAATTTTATGAAGATTGAAATATCACTTATGATTTCTATACTGATGTTAATCCATTGACATGTGATGTGTGTCAATTTCAACAATGACAAGGCTATATTACGGTGGTTAGTAAATCAATCACTATATCGTGGTGTTTGTAGGCTGTTTTTTTAGCAGAACTGCAAGGATATTTCTTCGACGTCGCCGACAACACCTTATTTTAAGAAAACGTTATGTGAATGGTCAGCAGAGAGCACCGCTTCTCAATTTAGGCTGAAGTGACGGATCCACACATTATCAATATAATTAAAATTCGTAGTGCATATAATGAAACTAGTAAAGAATGTTTCATTATGAAACTGAAGTAAATAAAAGACTAGTTGTAATTAACATAGAAACAGATGATGGGGGAAACTTCCATCTTACCCTTATGAAAACAGAAAAAGGCCTGTTTCTGTGGTCAGTAAGAAGTCGGTTAGTCAGGCCGTGTATACATTAAAATTCTTCTTTTCAAATTTAATTTTAGTCAGAAAACTACTCATTCTTAACAAACGTCTTCTTCTTTATAATGGATCCCCAATCAATATATTACATGTGCACTTAAAAGGAACAAATATCCAATGATACGCTAGAGGTGTTTTAAAGTGTCTGGTAAACAACAACCATATAGCCTTTATTGTTATATTAATTCAAGCAGTCTTGGCCAACTCCACATTATTTGATTGTGAAACTGCACAAAATTAGAAGCAACCGCAAACGACAAAAATGTAGCATGTCAAAACGTATCTAAATTCATTGCAATAAAGGGAAAAATTGCTCTCCAAGTCATAGCGGATTCTTAGAACTTATGCTGAGGGTACATCGATGTCAGATTTCGTGGAATAAGCGGCTAAGCGTCGATCTTAACATCACAAATAATTGCAATGATATCAAAACTGGTATAAGTAAGATGACAAGGTTCTCATGTTTACAAGCGTTGTGCAATATTACCAGTCGATATTGATTTCATGAGAATAAAACAAATACAATATTGGCAAATGAAGCCTAAAGTTTAAGCAAGCATTGAGTAAGAATAATTCGGCGTTTTAGGCCTTTGGAATCTCATTAATTAAAAAAAAAAACGTAAAGTGTATTAGAGAATTCGTTAAAAATCATTTTTAAGAAGTTAAAATCGAAGCCAACAAACAGCTTGGTGCAGATATCAGTCAGTTAGAAAGCTATAGTTTGAGCTTTCAGAATGGCTTGCGTTTCGTAGTAAGATAATATCAGGCTCAATAACTGGTAAAGGGTGGTCATTAAAAAAAATGCCTATGCATCCATATCTTTTGCAAGATTACATGAGTTCAGGTTATATCAACATGACATATCATAATTCAAATGAGACCAAAATTGCCAGTCTTCTTTGCACTGTCCAGGGTAAAACATTGCATGTAATCATAAATCATGAATTAACACCCCGAAGGCAATACAAGACAAGCCCTAGCACGGGGTTAATGCAATTTTCGATAAACTTATCACCTCCATGCTGCCAAATAATAGGAAATTATGCGTACCTACTACTAGATTGGGGCTGACATTGAAACCCCCAGTGTGGCATATCTACGCAGTTATCCTCCAAACATGGTGAAACTACCACCGAGAAATAACGCCGACCCTGTCTATTAGATGTGGTGTTTTATTCGGTGTCTTCTTGTGTAACTGCGCAATAGTTTACGGTGCAGAGGTTTATACATTCCAGCTACCTACCAGAACAATCGGTGCTGATGGTCATATACATGTTACACTTGAAACTTCTGGTCGACAACAATATTAAATCATGTATTTTCAAAGCTGTTCTGAATGAGGAGTGGTGTTTTATCCTGTCACTAGTGTCATTTTGGGACCGATAACAAGGTGCCGTATAACATTTGTGATATCCGGCACTAACCATATAACGCATTCACGCGACAAATCATGACGTCATAAGAACGATATGACGTCATGTTTACATCATTCTCTACTTATTTTTTCCTTTTTTCTCGTGTTTAATTTTACACCTTGTTTGTTTGAAAGAATACATAAAGGTAACATGATAAATAGAAATGATTGTTGGTGTCTTTAAATGGGAAAAGGTATCGGGCGCGGCTTCGGATTTTTATCCGTTTCGCCTTCGGCTCACCGGATAATATTCCTAAGCCTTGCCCGATAACATTTCCGATTCACAACACCAACTATCTATTCTCTAAATTTCCACTAAGCTATAAGCTGAATGGTCATATTGGTCCATAAAACTCCCGAAGACTGTGATAAAATGGACACCTCGGTCGTCTTTATTTTCCTCTTCAGCGCAATGAGTTTGAGAATCGTCCGAAAATGACTGCACAATGTGTCAAATCTAACCGAGGCAAGAGCATTTGTGTTCATACATCCCAAACAAATAGTCCTTCATTATGCAAACGTTTGATAGCATAAACATTAATGTCATCTAGATGTATACAGGAAACGTGTCCATGTTCTACTAGGGCATCCCATTCTAGCAAAACCATGCACAAGAAGTCGAAAGTCACGATTTCTAAATGGGACTACATTCCGCAACAGGTGCGACACCTGGCGACTTGGAAAACGGTATTTCTGACGAGTTGGAATATCCCAAAAAGGCTTAATGTGTTTGTTTCTCTTGTTAAAACTACAAATAAAATATCTTAGGTCCGTAACCAATGCAACCAGAAACATAGATTACCTATGTCTTTGAAGCAACAAAAGAGATTTAATTGTTTATACTCGAAAAGGGGGCTTCTTCTGTTTCTATCGCTTGTAACCAATTCCATTTTCAAAATAACCAAATTAAGTTTATGGCTTTATATTATTCAGGTATGTATTTAAAAAAAATGTGAATATTTAGCTTATTAGGATTTTTAAGTTATTGGCTTCCATCGTGAAAACCGGGGGCCATTTTGATTTTCTAGGTGGTTAATGTGCTTTTTTGCTCAAGTTTAAATAAAATGTCGAACATAAAAAATTTGGTGCTTGTTTCACTCAGTAAAAGATTCCAGTGTTATTTTTTGGTAAACCTGCTGCGCTATTTGTTTAACCGCTTACCAAACAATAACAACATTTGACCAGTTTGTTGCGTACGACTCTTGAAAACATTGTGGGAAAAGGAGAAATTGCTCATAACGAGCAATTTTTCCTTTTCCAACAATGTATTCTGCCCTTTGGAAATTATTGTTCAATGTTTTCACATTTTGAAATGTCATCTGCAAACTCTTTCTATATGGGACAGTCGAAAGTTTGGCGTTTGGTAAAGGATTGTGGAAATGGTTTGACCCTCATATGTTTGATACACAGAGGGTCGTTTTCCTTGTCGAGGTGATGGATTGATTCAATTAAAACCCGAATCTTGGGACTGTCACGTGACAAACGCTTCCATTTAGGCCCAACAGGGCAAACCGTTGAAACACGGGTCAGTAGGGAAGGTTTGCTATGTCCCCCTTCTTGATGTATTTACCAATCGTCAGGGAAGGTAAACTTGTAGATTTCCCTTTCAAACTGCAATTTTTGTATGTGGAAATAACCTTAAGGCTGGTCGGATGGTTTTGTAGAGGGAAATCAATCGATTTGCTCAGATAAAAGATTTTTCACGCTGCTTTCATAATTATCAAATTCTTCAGATAGTTACCCATATATTTAACCACCACCAACAACAACAAATAGGCACCGTATCGCAAATATTATGATTTATAGCTAGCAGTTTTTCTAAGTCACCATATCTTGTCTTTGAAGGATTTCCTATTAACAAATTCATGTGTGAGATTCGTTTAAAATGTTCCGGCACCATTACTAGGCTACCAGACTAGATCATTCACTAACACACATTACAAAACAACCAAAGAGAGTGCTGTAATAGTTGAAAGCATTCCCCAACAGGCTTTGAGTTTAAATGTGTAACTATTGATAGAATTTAAATGGTCACGAAATATGGACATTAAAACGATATGAAAGTCTGCACATCGGTTTTCGTATAAAAAAATCAAACAAACGGAAGGGAAGAAAACCCAAGACGATGTTAAATAGGCACGCAATGTGACCTGTGCCACTAGTATTACAGTGTTATACTGCTAACACTTCGGATATCCATGACTCGACACTGTTTTCTGAAAATATAACTAGCACTCGCCCCGAATGTGAAGTAGTGATAGGTCGCAAGGTGCATCCCGCTACTCATCGGATTCAAACAAATGGCCACGTGTGCCGATGCCGACTCTCTACACCTGGGTACCGTTGTACTAAAACATATTGAAAATATTTGCGTAATATTTGCGTAACCACAACAACTGATAAACACGAATAATATCTTAAATGAATTACATAAATTCAATTTGACACGTCGTTGGAAGCGTCTCAGAGAGACGGTTCAAATGATGCGTCACTTTGCAATATTGCTCAGCCTAATTTTATAATAAGAGGCAATAATGTTTTAAACTTAAGCAAATTTTAAGCCTAAAATGTCTCGTAAAACGGCACCCTGGACCACTGTTCCTCAACGCCAGAAGCGAATATGATGCATCTAAGAACTCGTTTCAAAATCGATGTAAAATAGATAGAATTAAACTAAATTATCTATGACTTATCGTCCAACAGATATGTGTGTCTGTGTGTCATATATAGAAATAGGTACCTTGACCAGGGACACTTTCGGTGCAAGGAATCGAACCTCTGAGTAAAGCAATGCTTACAGGCAACCTAATCGTCATTGCATTAGATAAGCCTATTGTTAAATAAAATTTGAATTTTGACCCTTAAAGTACTGAAACCAACTTAATGCTGAAGCAAGCAGGTTAGAGCCAGTCCAACCGACGAAAGAATTGGGTGCTGGCCTGTGATCTAACATGTTTGCTACTCTGGGTATCTTTCCTAAAAGAAATAAGCAGATATCTAAGACTTTGGAAAGCAGATAGCACAAAAATCTATTTATAGAAATTTACCTATATTATATGGGTAAAATAAATTTGCAGGTCTTCATTTGAAAATAATTATCAAAAATATTGAATGTGTTTCTTCTGGCTATAACTTCCAAATGAAATAATGATTCTTGAATACCAAGAAGAATATTGCAGTTGTTCTGTTACATAGCATCGCTTTGATGATTGGTTTAAAAAGATCGCTTTTATAGAAAACAAAATAAAGAAAAGGTACGACTACTTGATGCAAATTCGAACAAACAGTATAGAACAGAACAGAACAGAACTTTATTTAACCCAAGTATAAACATGTATACAATAAGGGTAATACAAAATCAATATATATGTGAATGTCGTGGACTGATTGACCATTTACCGACTCATTTCCTAATATACATGAAAAGTATATACAAGTCACTGAATAATAAACAATGAATATGATAAAATCCATGTGCTCATTATAACAATATGTGCACATATTTTATCCCAGAGCATGATTAAGACCGGAGTTGGTATTCATTTTCTGCAAAACAGTGGTGGAAAAAGCAATTATGCGAACTGCTTAGCTTGTCCAAAAGCCTTAACGGACATGTGAAGTTTTACTGAAATTTATAATGTAAACGTTATACAGAAAAGTGAAGGAAAAGATCTGCCTTTTACGGACAAGTAAATTAAAAACGGATTTCTCAACCGCTACAAATGAATGAAAAGAACATTCATTCAATGCAAAGAGCTTCGCTTCCAAATATAGAACCCAAAATTCCACATGTTCTTTGTTTCATAGCAACATTTGTAGATGAGAGTTAATTTTGACGGGCGGCTGGAAGGAGATCAATAGATCATCATTGATCCCTCTGATATTTTTGGGGGGCGCGAGATATTTCTAACTGAATTATAATTTATCACACCATAACTGCCTTACTCCAGCACCAAATCCTATGTTGTTGGTACTCGATAGAATTGTCTCGCCCAGATGAATCTAATAATTAGAGATAACTTAGAGTTTGTCGTAAAACAGGTTTAAAAGCTTGTAAATTCTGCATTTATCTTGGAATTTTATAACAGCTCTACCAAGGATCGACTGTTTTAAATGGAAATGAGTAGAAATGCGTGAACTTCGTAACATGCGATCATCATTCCTCTATACATGTAACACCGATACTAAGCGGTTCAGATTCCTAAGTGAGTTAATATTTACCATACTCAGGTATCTTTATGCTTCCTAACCAGTGATTATTATGTCAATAACAGTCTACATTATTCCGTAGCTCTTTTAATTACAGCGTACAATGTAGAATACACGAAGCCATAGCTAGGTGATAATCGCCTTTTCTTAAAATGATGATTCTCTAATCAATTTCACCAACGTATAGACTGGATAAACAAACCCAAGAAGATATTAAGATGTCAAACAGAAGTGTTTGCGATTCTGTCTATAACCGGTTTAGTGGAACGTTATTTGTCAACCATAACTCTGTCAACTGAGTCTGGTATAGACCCTTTTATACGCGTTAACATATTACCACATAACGCCACATTTTTGTCTCTTGCAGCAGTAGACAAAAATGAGCAAAAGGAAACATTGCTTGTCACAAGGAATTTCTACTTTTGCCTCAGTGCCTTTTCATTCTATTCACATATGACAACAGCAAAACTGAAAGGTTTTCACGTGTTTACAGAGCTTTTCTTAAGTCGTATGCTTCAAGAAAAAAAATGTCGTCTGCAGGAGGTAAAGGGTTTATCTTCGGCATTGTGTCTGTCCGATGATTCATTGGGCTGAGACCATTTTCTTATTTCGTAATGGGAGAGGTACACTTGTTACAATATTAAATGTTAAAATGTTATCGACGCAGAGTTGGCAACAATGCAAACGTGAAAGCAACTAAGTATTTGCCATAAAATATACTTACTTTTTGAGTTATTTGAGTTATTTTGATCTTGTTAGAATACTGCTAATTTTCTACCTTCTTTAAAAAATCATTTATCATTTCGATGCATTACTAGGAGAGGTGCATTGTATAAGCAATGTATCATTTGAGTCTCAAATAAAAAAGCAATCTTAAGAACCAATTTCTTAAAAGTGAAATGTTGGGTTGCCTAAATTAAAAGCACCAATAGGGGACGAAAATAACACGAAAAGAACTAGTATTTTATCATATCATTTAAAAGTACAAAGTTGTCAAACATGATGAAATAATTATTAACGTACATGTATTTTTGGAATCAATAAAACTGTGTATGAAATATACCAAATACACCGTAAATGTGCTTATAATGGAAACGTGCTGTCGGTTATGGAGCTTTCTGCAACAGATGTAGACAGGTTTGGTTTAACCCTTTCCAAAACAATAACGACATTTGACCACTTTGTTGCAGACGACTTTAGACAACATTGAGGGAAAAGGAGAAATTGCCCGTAACGAGCATTTTTTCCTTTTCCATCAATGTTTTCTGCCCTATCAGAAGATTACTTTCCAATTTCATCACATTTTGAAATTTCGTCTGCAAACTCTTTCATTTTGGGACAGTCGAAAATTTGTTGTTCGGGAAAGGGTTAATCGTCGAAATGGGTTAATCCGATAGTGTAACTGTTCATAGGTCAGTTTGAACCAGACCAACAGTAAGGGCAACGTCTGATTGATGATCTTTTAGGGAAACAGACGTTTCAAACCAGATGGTCGTAAACTTAGAACATAATATTGGGCAGCTTCTTTCCGTAAATACAAGTACCATTGTAAAAGGAGACATCGAGTATTGATACACATTGTAAAATCAATAAAAACTAACTTAGGACATAGGTGATGAATAAAATGAAAATGATAATTCGCTCATTTCTCCTTTTTGTTACAATGATTTCATGAATTCTATGTTACTGATGTGTCAAAGGTGATTCACAAGGGAATTAGTTTGTTAAATGTACTATCTAAGCTTAAGCAAAGGAGTCAATTTACAGCTTCCTAACGACCAAACAAATGATCAGAAATTGGTATTTTATGGAGAAACGAACAGAAGTCCGAAATAAATGTCTATTTTGTGATTCTGGACTACTCTAGTTGCATTAAAGTAACGACCATTTGATAGGCAATTTGTTTTTCTAATACGAGAACCGTAGCCTGGCTATTCTTCAGCGCTGCCGCCATTAATAAAGTATGTTATTCTGGGATAGTTTAGGGGGAAACGTCAAGAGTTCCATTCGGAGCTCTAGTAGGTCATAAAGTAAAGATCCAATCATTTCCCTGCAATGAAGAGTCTTGTGTGGCCCAGTGTTTAGGGTTTAGGTCCTGACGGGGTCTCGGGTTCAATCCACACAAGTGACACTTGAACTTTTCGTGGGAGTGACCATTTGCAAGACACTGCAGGGTCCTGCCTTTTACTGGTGAATTCCTTAAAATGAATAATTTTGACACGTGGTAAAGGTACATGTTCACAGATGTGGGGAAATCTGGGAGTTAGGATTAAATTTCTTTAAGACTGCCCAACCGCTGTACTTATTTATGATAAGCTCTGGTCATTGGAAGTAAGAATAGATAGGTTTTCACTCTTGAAAGAATGTATACTTGGAATCCCAATTTTAATCTCAAAGTGTGACATTGCTTTTGAGATCTACCGCATATTAACAGTACATAGTTAGATGAAGTGGTGCTTCCTCGACCAATTATGCTTTCAGAGGCTTCTTAAACCCTTTCCCAAACAAAATATTTTCGACTGTCCCTAATTCGAAGAGTTTGCAGACGACATTTCAAAATGTGATGAAATTGGACAATAATCTTTAGATATAGCAGAAAACCTTGTGGGAAAAGGAAACATTGCTCGTTACGAGCAATGTCTCTTTTTCCCACATTGTTTTCTAAAGCCGTCTGCAACAAAGTAGTCAAATGTCGTTATTGTTTGGGAAAGGGTCAAACTCTCCATCAAACAACAACACCAAACTGTATTGTGTCAATAGCATTTTATTTCGGAATTCATATTTTCTCTTCGGTAACAAGAACATTTAAACCACAAATAAACAAACACATAACTGTCCTCATTGATGCTACGGTTTGCAGCATTAATATTTTATAGCATAAGTCTCTAGCCCGGGACATTTGGGAATGAGTTGTTCAAAACCTTACGTTGATACATCTACAACAACTACGACAAATTGGTCATCATGAACACATATAGAGAATAGATGGTTGGTGTCGTGAATCGGAAATGTTATCGGGCAAGGCTTAGGAATATTATCCGGTGAGCCGAAGGCGAAACGGATAATAATCCGCGGCCGAGCCCGATAACTTTTCCCATTCAAAGACAATAACCATTTATTCTATTATTCTGTGACTTTTATGTATTCTTTTAAACAAACAAGATGTAAATAAAACACGAGAAAAAAAGGTAAAGATAAGTAGAGAATGATGTAAACATGACATCATGTCGTTTATATGACGTCATGATTCGTCACGTGCATGTGTTATATGGTTAGTGCCGGATATCACAAATGTTATACGGCACCTAGTTATCGGTCTTAAAAAGGCACTAGTGACTAGTCAAATCTACCAAAGTTACTAAAAAACACGCACTATTCATTGATAAGCTCTGTGGACTTTTGAAAATATAAAACTTGTTTATGAAATGTTTTATCTGTTTCCTATCTTGGGTTTTAACATCGCATTAACAATTTTCCAGTCATGTCCTTTTTCTTCTCTGTCACTAGTACCGTTTTGGGACCGATAACTAGGTGCCGTATAACATTTGTGATGACCAGCAATAATTATATAACACATGCACGTGACGAATCATGACGTCATATTTACATCATTCTCTACTTATTTATTTTTTCTTTGGACCATTCCTTGTACCATTTACTCGTGTAGCCTGATTAAATCGTGTTTGTCTCAAGCGAGGGGCTAAACCCTAAACCCTTTCCCAAACAATAACGACATTTGACCATTTTGTTGCAGACGACCTTGAAAAATATTGTGGGAAAAGGAGAAATTGCTCGTGACGAGCAATTTCTCCTTTTCCCACAATGTTTTCTGCCCTATCAGAAGAGTATTTTCCAATTTCATCACATTTTGAAATGTCTCTGCAAACTCTTTCAATTTGGGACAGTCGAAAATGTGTTGTTTGGGAAAGGGTTAAGAAAGCAAATGCTGCGTAATGGGGGAATAATTGAGTTCAAACGGTTATAATCAATGGCTAAACACGGATCGAACTAAAAAACGTAACTTTAATCCAATGTCAAATAGGACCTTTCCTTAAACAAACAAATTGGTTTTCAGACTTAATTCCAAATCAATAGCAATGTGTGTAGGACCTTATTATGAATTCGGCATATGTGCAGTCAAACGAATTATCGTTAATCAACTCCCGTAATTGCTAAGGAGAAAACACTATCTTGGTGTGTTTGCTTCATTCGGAATTAACATCGCATCAACACTAGATCGGTTATACAAGGGGTGATCGATTATCAGAACATGTGTTGGCTGACTTTATATAACGTCGGAAGGATACTTGAGTCGAGCTGAGTTTCAAACTGTTGACTCTTCGCTCTGTTACGATACTGAGGTTTAGCCACATTCTCCAGAATGTCTTACTTTACTGCATCTGCTGCAGAAATCTTTAGAAAACATTTTGACAAAAGGATAAAATGCTTATAATGAACAATTTATACCCTTGTCACATTGGTTTCTACCCAATACTATCATGAGAATGTATCTTGTTCTATCTTTGCCGAATGTTTTTGTTTTTAACATAGTCCGGTTAAAAACTTCCATTAAACTGTTGAAGAAATATTACGACAAAACGCAAGTAACATTATTTTGTCTTTTCAACATTGTGTCCACCAAATGACACAACAATCATTTGAAGGTTGTGGGGATCTGCTTATTGTATCATGGTTCAAAAAGATGTATGCAAATTCTGAAGAGCCTGTGATGAAATGGGTAATAATAAGACAATACTTGACACGAGCGATTTCTATTTAAGTTCATATAACACGGGCGTCCGAAAGGTTCATCATTCAATCTGCATTCATTTCTTAGATGACTAAGTTACTTCATTGATAAGCATCTTTCAATCCTTGTTGTTTTACACAGGATTTCATAAATAGTTTCACATGGTTTCGCCCATATGTTCGCTCATGCATTCGGACACCTCTGCAATCTTCACGAATGACCATACGCCTGAAATGTTGCGGTACTTTTACACTGCCGCTAACCATCAATTAATAATGGTTGTTTGGAGTTGGCAGAAATTGAAAGCAACAGAGGATTACAAAAAAAGTTTGACAGGAATTTTTTTAATTTTATGTTACTTGAAAGCAGCGACATAGATAACTTGTAATCTATGCCTCTACCGATAGGAAGAGAGATTGCTCTTGATATTGAAAATTTCCCTTTATCATAGATGATTCCTAACGATAAATTTTTGGTTATAAAAACGGACATTTATGTGGGTAGTATGTTAAATTTAGACTTTAAGCAGATTTCGAAACTAGTGACTTCGAGTGAATGCCTTAATAATGTTTGTTCAGATTGTTATTTCATGCTTATAGCACAAAGAGTAAAATACTTTGAATTTTCATTTTTGATATTTTCATCGTAACGAATAAATAATGTTTTTTTACAATGAATACTGATATATGTACATATCAACGTAACAGGATGATTCGATACTGAGGTACCATAGATCGTTATGTATCGTGTTTATTGTAATAACTATGAGCCTATGTTATGTTTTGTTCATAATTTGAACATTTCTCTTAGAATTCATGTTTTAAATGTACAAAGCACCATTAACGGTTAAAGTGTCATCAGTATTATAAAGTGAAGGTGTATCATATGTTTGTTTATTTCAACATTTACTTTTTCTACAATAAGATTTTGCATCATCCTTCAAAGCTCTACGGTACCGGACATGCGATAGTTTTGAGCATTTGCGACATTCTATCTAGATCTCTATATCATTGTAACATTTTACAATTCATCAATTTAACACTTATAACATTAGCTATGTGGTAAATGATCTAAAATAGGATTCGCGTGTGTTTGTACAGGCGACCGATCACTGGGACTAGAATCGTGCGATGTTATAGGCCCTGATAGAGGTGGTCGCACGATCAAAAAATCTTGGTTACTTATTCGAACCTTGAAAGTTTCGTCTATAAGATCCATTTATGACTGGTTCCAATAAAAGACATAAAAACGAGAAGAGACGAAATAGTGACATGATAACCATATCTTCTTTGGTAAAAATGGGTACAAAATGTATCATAACAAATTGAATTGCTCATCATAAACAACACATCCTTTAGTAGAAGCAGTTTATATAGAGGTGTGGCAAAGTGTGATTTTGCAAAAAGGAGCATCATAAACAACACATCCTTTAGTAGAAGCAGTTTATATAGAGGTGTGGCAAAGTGTGATTTTGCAAAAAGGAGACGTCTTAGACATTATATCTGCCGTTGCTTATAAAAACATTTATTTAGAAAATAAGACAGATGCTCACAGTTTTGAACGTTTACTATTTACCACAAGAAAATTCCATCAATTTAATAACCTTTCGCCACAGTTCATGAATCAAGTTTGAAAGTTGAAAAGAATAGTTCCACATGAAAATATTAACTTTTAGCTGTTTGGAAATTTCATTAATTTTCTCAATAAATTTAACGGAAAATATCGTAAAAGATGAAAAATGAATGTATTTTGCTCAGCTTTGTTGGTTTACAAATATCAAAAATAATTTGTACTACTTCATTTTCACAAACAAACTTGCAAAACATGTTCAAAATATACTCTTTTAAATATATCTTATGTCTCGAGAGCTATTGATTGTAGACTCTAAAACTGTTAAGCAGAATAAAAACAGAATATCCAAAACGCATAGGTTCCGTCTGGCAAACAAATTTAAGACGCGTTTATAGCAACATAAATGCTATTGATTAGTCAGTAAGCGTTTCTTTAAGATACATTTGTATCCTTCATTTTTCTTTCTTCTATGAATAAAAGATATGAATCTAAAACTTTGTATTAAACACAAAAATAAAAACATGCTGTATTTGTTCATTTTTTTTTTTTAGAAAATAACAAAAGCAAGTTTAGAGACTTATTCTAATTTATTTGTTTTTACGCAATTTGTGTGCAATTTTCTTGTGTTTATTTTTTTACTATTTGCGCTATTTGTTAAAAGAAGAAAAATATCTTATCTATTAAACAAGGACAGTGACTCAACAAATCAAAAGGAAATAACAAACAATAACTACTTACCATTTATCAACGTAAATATCCCGAGAAATATCAGCTGTATCAGACAAAACGTTCTAAGCGGCCACATTTTTTCGTTGCAATATTACCTAATCAAAGGTATAACTCAAAGAAAACAAAAACAGTCCTTGTCCTTTAATAAGCCCAACAGGCTAATCGCCCAGTGTTCCTTAATGTCCTTTCCAAATCGATCCAACTGAAGAAATAAAATTTCTTCGGGTCTTATTCATAGTCTACAATACGTAATCGTCTTCCGCTTGAGTGGTGATTCAGTGAATAGGTTCAGCACCGAGCCTGCCGACTGAGAACGGTGGTTGGAAAGTCAATGCATTCTCCCCATGCCGACTAGCACCTTTTGAATGTATCACGTGACTGAAAGGCTGTTGGTGAGCGGTAAACTTGTTTGCGCGCCTCCCGTCACCACCTCGTTCAATGAATGTAACGTTTGTGTTGGCGCTCGCTCGTTGGTTGCCCGTTTCACAATCTTGACAGATTGTGAAACGGGCTACCAGCGGGCGAACGTTTGCAAGCGTTCATTTTAATAAACGCAGGCCACTGCTTGATATATCTGAATATAGTGGCATTTGCAGAACCCCTAGCTTGGAGTGGTCACTCGTAAGAACTTGTATCAAATTGAGGGAAGTGACATGGTAGAGCGTGTCTTCTAATTAATACTTTCAATTGCAACCAAGATATGCAACACCAGTTCACCCGGCCTACTTATTCTAGAAAGCACTTTCTACCTTCATTGCATTCATTTCTTTGCACACATACGATGTTGACAAACATTTCATAGAATTTTCATTTCACTTCTTGTAATTCGTTGCAGTTTTTCAATGCTGTTCCAGTTTGACTATTATGGGGATTTCTATGGGTTTATTTTCACACACCCAAGCGTATATCTCATTTTATTCCACGGGCATAAAGGGTACTAAAGCAAATCTCATTGGGACTTTAAGAAATGGTTTGACCCTAGCGCTGGAACCGACCTCATGCATATGCAAATAGGTTAGATCTAGGCCAGCCGCCAAGTAAATTGGCGGTTGGCTTGTGATATAACCTGTTTGCTTCTCAGAATTAAGCAGATATCAAAGGTTTGGGAATTCAGATGATACAACAATCTATTTTTCTAATATTGCCTAGAATTATAAGGATTAAGATCGAGTAGGTTGAGCGCTAATTCTCCCCCAGAATACAATCTTATGATGGTTTGGCTTGTACTTTCCACACAGGTTTACCGGGTGCAACCAGTTTCATAAGCTTATTGTGAACGAGACGTTGTACATGATCAGTGATTCTGATAATGAAAATGCTAACTATCTGTAATATTGAGTGATATATACATAATAAAGCCCCTCTTTAAAATTTGTAGAATACAAATGCTTGCCTTTACAAATGTGATACGCTGAAGACCAAAGTACTTTTCGGTTTGCTGTTTACCCAAATAAAGAACAAATACCCTACCCATCACGACTCTCTACCAATCAAGTGATGAACCTGAGACATCGCCAGTGTCGAGGTCGTCTTTACCTCAATCAGTTAATGGGTCCATGAACGGTTTAAGTATAGGCATGCGTTGTCCAAGAAAATAAATAATGCGCCCTTAAAAGTAGTCCGCATAATAGTAATGTATTTTCGCGTCATTCCAGAAGTAGCTACTTTTAAACATGAAGCGTAAACCATATTGCGACCAGTTAATGTTAACTCAGTTCAACAATATTGATCCAAATTGCTCCATTATTGACCCGTCAAACTAGTTCATTTAAATTGTCTTCTAACCTGTCCTTTATAAGATCGTATACCTGATACATTTTTATCCCGAACAAAATGTTCCAACATCAAAGATGACAATATTCTAACATTATGAGACAGTGGGGGCTTACTTATAATCAGCAAGGTTCCAACACATCTTGTTTATTTCAAAGGTTATAATCAGAGTTGTCGGATATCCTTCGAGGGATATTTAGTAATATAAATTGTGTCGATATATATGACTCCATCTTTTCTATCATAACGTTAGTGAACTATATTAGATGTTCATACGTAAAGGGGCAGGACCAAAAATAAACATCTATCAACATCGCATACATCCGGACCTACTGTGTTGTTTTGTTACAGATTAGCCTGTCCCTACACGTAATAAACGAATTTACACTGCAATCCAAACACACTGTTCCCGATTGATATTACGGTCTGGATCTAACCCGTTTGCCTAAGCGTGAATTTGATTCCAGCACTATGAGGGTTAGGGAAAACCATATTTTTAAACTCCCGTTTTATGTAATATTACTAACAATCGTGCTGTCCGGAAAGCAACGGAGACGAAACATTACCAACCAACCTTTTCCCGCGAAAAAAAATAGTCCAGATTTGAATAGGTCGCGCCATTTAAAAAAAAACACAACATACGCTTTACGCGTTATATAAAAATGAGCACACACTTCCATCCGACATTTCTTTACACGTTTACGCATGCGTCGTTTCGCCCATGCACATTTACACAATCAATGAACGTGTGAAACAAGTACGAATCGGTTCAATTTAAAACACTAAGAACGTCTTGTCCAATAAACCAGAAACTCAGGCTTCTATTCTATCCCAACGACCCGCTACCGCAAATAGACGGCATTATAATAGATCGAAAGAGGGATTATTGACACAGCTATTTACTTTTGAAATAATTTTCCTTCGTGCGCGAAAGGAAACATTATTGATAGGGAATTCTGTACGGAAGGGCGGAATCCAGCAGACTTGTCCAATATTGATATCTCCATTAATTCCCTTAGCCAACGATTCGAGAATTAAGACTTTTCTGAAATTGAAGAATACGTAAGACGTAATCCGAATACATGAACGGGGCAGATTATAACGTGGTAAAGAATTACGTTGGTTAGAAAATGTAGTACGTATATTACGACAAAGGGAGAAATTGCTTATATCGGTACTTTACTGATATTTCTCTTGTTTAATGCGTGCCTATATTGGAAATATTGGAAGCTTGGATAGTTCAGTTGTTTGGAAGCTCTTCCTCCAAATAGAACACACATGGCATACTCGACACTTTTGGGTCTACGGGCTTTCTAATACAAATTTGCGAGAAATGTGCGAATAGGATGTATCTTTGTAGTGTTGATCTATCATTTTGTCACATTCTTCTCACAAGAATATGCCGACGCAAAAATCGATTGTTGTTCTCCGTTTTTGAAAAGAGTATTTTGGTTTTTCCCATCTCGCTTAACTATTTCCCAAACAACAATTTTTTCGAATATCCCAAATTGAAAGAGTTTGCAGACAACATTTCAAAATGTGATGAAATTTAACGATATTCTTCGGAAAGAGCAGAAAACCTTGCGGGAAAAGGATATATTTGCTCGTTGCGAGCAATTTCTCCTTTCCCCACAATGTTTTCTAGAGTCGTCTGCAACAAAGTCGTCAAATGTCAAAAGTCTCTTTGTTATTGTTTGGGAAAGGGTTAAACATATCCTGCATCATTATAACATACGAACCAGACATCACTTTAAAGCCTCAGAGAGTGCTAAAGTTTGTCAGCAGTAAGAGCTGAAGGCAATTCTTACCAAGACATGGCTTTGTGGTCGCTGTCTTAGAAATAACTTTCTCTGCGTTCTTACACAAATGTTATATATAGGCATCAAGGTCTGGGAAAACACGTTTAGATGTCGTCTAGTTATATCCGGGAAGACACTATCAGATTCCCTTTAATGAACATTGACCTATTCATTGACATTGTCATTGACATTTTCTTGTAAATTAGGACAAGAATTTGACGACAAAATACTTTTGACACCATTTCATGATACTTATCCACTTATCAAATGATTTTATTCACAATATATAAGGCCTCCGGCCCATACTACAAACATATTTTCTACAATATTTCCCTGATATATGTGTTACATGATTAGTAAAAAGCATACTGTGCTTCGGGATAACTTGATACACATTGAATAATGTTACGTCATGTTGTAATCGAATTTATTTCACTTTCGAATTCTCGTCAAAAAGGAGAAAAATTTCATCTCGGTTTAAGTTAGAAGCCCAACCTCTCTCAGTCAAATAAATAAACAGTCTTTTTTTTAATATCGTCATTCAAGATTTTCTTTTTTCTGCATAGATAAAGAACTTTTACCGTGACACACAAAGTTCATCGACTGTTTAAATGCGAAAATTTCAAGCAGACAGCTTAAACCATAAAACTCTATCGAAATATCTATCTACAGTTACAGTTTCCCAATCAGACGTACCAACTTGATTGCCCACACACTCGTTCAATTAATAAAGCATTCCGTCATTCCATACTATAAGGTCTCGTACCTGTTATGGAGTACTTCCGAGTCGTAGTACCAAACAGTAGTCCCCTTTAGGAATTTTGAGTTTCCACTTCTGGTACATAGTTTTTCTAGTAAGAGATGAGCTGGAAGAACACTGATTTGTTTCCTGTATAGATTATAGTTCTGCAATGCTCCCAAAGATTGTTTTGATTGCTTATTGCAGGACTATTTGTTTGGGATGTATGAACACAAATGCCGTTACCTCGGACAGTACTAATACACTTTGCTCCGTAGAAAAAAAATGAGTCGATTGAGGTATCCATTTAATTACAGTTTCTGATAGTTTAATGGCCAAACTTGGTGTTTCTGGATATAGCTAAGCGTAAAAAAACACTATTGTTCACTCAGCAGAGTCTTGAATATGCCTGATTTAACATTGGATTCAATGGGAATTCAATATCTCAAAAGTAACAGGTGTATGACCACATACCTATATTTAGCTCGTGCTACACAAGACTTTAGAAACAGAGTGGTAAGAGAGATTGATTGGAAATGATGGACGATTTATGCTTTACAGTGATGTCGTCCCACATGAAAAAGAAATGACATTTTGCTTACATGTTGTGTATCGTTTGCTCTTGCTTTGAATTTGGACATGTTTAGGTCCCCACCTTAACCCTGTCCCAAGCAATAACGGCATTTGACGACTTTGTTGCAGATGACTTTAGAAACCATTGTGGGAAAAGGAGAAATTGCTCGTAGCGAGCAATTTTTCCTTTTCCCACAATGTTTTCTGCTTTTTTTGAAGAACATTGATCAATTTCATCACATTTTGAACTGTCGTCTGCAAACTCTTTCAATTTGGGACAGTCGAAAATGTGTTGTTTGGGGAAGGGTTAAAACTAATTCCATTTTCTGTTCTATCTATGTTTTCTAACCGTGAGAAAGATTCTGTTTTCAAACAAACCGTCTTGTGATTTCCTTTTTGGACTGAGCTAATATTTGTGTTCTCAATTTGCTTAGATATGTGAACTTTTTTATGGCCACCTTGAATTTCAAAATCCGAAGAAATAAATGTATCTATAGCTTTGCGTATATTTATATATATATCTATATGTATGCAATGCTTCTATCGTTGTAATCTTTATATATTTGATTCTCTAATTCATCGGTTATCTTCAAATATTTTAAGGCTGAAAATAGTTTTGCTATCGATTATTTTTACTACAGCATCTTATACCAGTATGTTATTGAAGAGGTTTCCATTGACCAACGCTTTTGGGGAATTACTTGGCCGGTGGAATCACTTGCTAATAGAATCTCTTTAGACCGCCAGGCGTATGTCTAGCCGTCAGTTAATCACAAGCAATTCACAACTCAATTCAACCAAAAGATATCTCTGAAGGGATTTCGTCCCATATTGTAATGCTTGAAATGGATGACATCAAACGAAAGGTGCATTGACCTGTTGTCAATGCATAAGGTCAATGCATACCCCTTGTCTTTTGGGAGCTGTTCAGCCCATTGTCCAATTGTCCAAATCATTTTGAAAGTTTTCTATAGCAAGTGCACTTAAGTATGGCATGAATGGTTATGGCTTAAGGAACATAACCTTACATAAAATAAAGAAACAATTACATGACGACTGACATTAAATTAATACATTTTTTACTTTATTCATAACTAAGAGCAAACATTTATACACATTCATTTAGAATAAAAAAGACATTAAAACATAAATACATACATGTGTTATTATACAATTATTTATAACATAGAGTAAGAGATTGTAATACTCAGCTGCAAATTATTTAAAGGTATGATATTGCAAGGAATAGAATGATTCAACTAATATCAAACAAACGTACGATTTACATACAATCGTATACAGTGATGTATCGTTTATCCGAACACGTCCTTTTCCAACTAGATTTCCGGATTAACGAATCCTCCGGACTAATGAAGCAGGGCCTGGTCTTATACACATTAAGACATAAACAGTCCATATGCACGTGTATACTTATAACACTTTACCAAACGCCAAATTTTCGACCGTCCCAAGTTGAAAGAGTTTGCAGACGACATTTCAAAACTTGATGAAATTAAAAAATAATCTACTGATATGGCGGAAAACATTGTGGGAAAAGGAGAAATTGCTCGTCACGAGCAATTTCTCCTTTACCCACAATGTTTTCAAGAGTCGTCTGCAATAAACTGGTCAATTGTCGTTATTTTTTGGTAATTGGTTAGGCAAATTACTACACAAGAATTCCGTTCCCCTACAATTTCGACCGGATTGCAAGAAATCCGGATAATCGGGGTCCGGATAAACAAGGCTTCACTGAACATGCATGCTAGGCACTCTAACCCTTCGCCTCCGTTCCACATGTAAGTAATGTCGAAATGTCAAAGAACATATTCCTTAATACGGACATATGGTTCTTGTATGTTGTTTGTTGTATAAACAAACCCAAGAGACGAGTACGAAGGAGCACTTTGTTTCCAATCTTCTTAACCCTTTCCCAAACAATAGCGACATTTGACCACTTTGTTGCAGACGACTTTAGAAAACATTTTCGGAAAAGGAGAAATTGCTCGTAACGAGCAATTTCTCCTTTTCCCACAAGGTTTTCTGCTCTATCTGAAGAATATTTTTCAATTTCATCACATTTTGAAATGTCGTCTGCAAACCCTTTGAATTTGGAACAGTCGAAAATTTGTCGTTTGGGAAAGGGTTACGCGTAGACGAAATGTCTGTTCATAAAGGAGACGAATAACTCACCCAATAACTGAAATAGATAAAATAACATTCTTTATAATTTATAATCCAATAAAACGAACTTTGCGCTATAAATCTTCCAGCTTACTTGCAAAGGATGACTTAAATACAGTTAGAACACTTTTGTGAGTTGAAAAACTGATCGAATAGCAGAAATCATCCACTGTCTTTCAAGATGATTTAGTTAAGTTTAACTCAACTATTTATCATACTTCTGCTGCTGTTTGGGGCACATTTTGAGGCAAGTGTGACGAAAAGTTCAACAATTTATGATGATCCTTTATCATTTAAGAATATCTAATCCAATACATAGAAGGTCGTACAAAGAAATCATTTAGGTTCATTATCATGATTTTTTTTCGTGTTATGTCTCGTTCAATTTAGACCAGTCCAAAGTTTCCATTTGGTTAGGCTGTGTTGAAGGAGTTATTTCAAATCAAGAATCAGAATAAGTTCGCGTTAAAAAATGGGTCTCTCCCTTTAAGCCTTATAATGCTTGAACCTATTTCATACTTATGCAAACAGGTTAGATCACAGGCCAGCCGCCAAGTAAATTGGCGACTGGCCTGTGATCTAACATGTTTGCCTTTTTGAGTGTATTTTCTCATCAAAATGAAGCAGATATTTAAGTTTTTGAAAAGCAAACGACACAAAAATATATTTTCAGACAATTACCAAGCATTCTAAGAGTAAAAACTCTGCACATTGCAAAGGATTAATTCCTTATGGTCTAATGCATGACATTATCGATCATATTGCTAGTAGAATGATTTGACAGTAGATTTATTGATATATATAAGGGTTTTATATCGCGTCAACATTATTTCAATTATGTTTGGATGTCCTCTTAAAAATGAAGGAATACCCCCATTCTCATCTACCCATAAGGGCTCATCAAGCCGGGTTTAAAGATAAGCATTCCGTGAGTCAGTCGGGAGACCACCTCTCATGAAAATCCATATTCCTCACCGGGATTTGAACCCGTGCGAATAAGGGCCATGTGGTTACAAATTCTTTACTCTAACCACTTGTCCACGGAGGCCCCGTATTACAAACAAAGGTACAGCGACGTCATAGTTTTGCTTTGAGTACAAGTGAACCAGTATTAACTTTACAGATATAAGTATATAAGTAAATATATGAACGACCAACTTATTGTATGATAGTCCCAGACGTTTTGAATCGAATAAAGGTTTGCAATTAGACCTTGTGAATGGTGCATACGCTTGTAAATAACTAATACTGACGTCACTTCCGCTCAGTTTCGCACCGCGTGTTTGCATTACCTCGTTAAGCCCATACTCCTTTATGATGTACCTTTACGTACCTTCATGACAAATGTACCTAGCTCATAACAGACGAAGCACGGAACAGGGTTCTGTAACCGTTTGAAGGAATATACCCCTTACTTTTAAGTTTTGTTAAAATAATTGTTGACTTTAAAATGTCACCAGTTAAACATTTGTCATATCATTAGTAAAGTCTTATTTTCGATAGAACAGGTACACTGGCGTGTAAACGAGTGTATTCAGTATAACATGGCGCAATAAAGGATGCACATTTTTGTTTCTGCTACAGTTCGATTAAAATGCTGATCGAGCAGCGCATTGCTTATTATGCAGAATCAATATACTGCTTAACCCTTTACCAAACGACAAATTTTCGACTGTCCCAATTTGAAAGAGTTCGCAGACGACATTTCAAAAGTTATTGAAAAGCAATATTCTGATAGGGCAGGAATCATTGTTGTAAAAGGAGAAATTGCTGGTTAAGAGCAATTTCAAATGTTCCCATAATATTCTCCAAAGTCGTCTGCAACAAACAAGTCAAATGTCGTTATCAATTGGTAATGGGTCTTTACAACGTCCTTATTTCATTAAAATAAGTTTAACAGGAACATACTACCAAGTCATATGTCTAAAGTCTTCTGCTGTAGAAGTGTCAAAAAGAATCAACAGCGATCTAAATCAAATACAGATTATCGCAGAGATTCTGTTGACGGTTGTCAGAGGGGTGTAGCATCTGCCTCTGGACACGAGAGTTGTGGGTTCAAATCCAATGAGAAATAGGATTCACTTTGCCATCTTTCATTAATCCAAGTTTTGCGCGGGAACTGATTACATATCTAGAAATTATAATCGAGAATGATAAATACAACTAGTAATACCTTGCTACACAATCAATGTAATATATAAATACGCTTGGAGAGAGACTGAATAGTTCTAACTACGATACTGTCATGAGAATGATCGACATGATTAGCGGTGGATCTGAATTGATTTCAGATTCTAAATATATTCATAAACACGGTTGTTAATGTTTCAGATTCAAATGATATTCGTATACACGAATCACATCGGTGAATTCTTTAGTCCTATTATGACACTGTCAAGCGTGTGCTGGAATTCAAATGGAGTATAAAACAGAGCAATACGACTGCCTCTATACAAAAAGACGATGCTTCATTTTTATTGTCCTGTGTTGAACGTATATAAGGACAATGTGCTTAATTGAAATAGTTTTGGATGGTGCGCGCATGTATTGAAAAAAATTACTTTTAGAAAAAAAAGAAAGAAATGGTTTTTGAAAAGAAAAAGAACCACGTTTGGAGAGGAAAAAAGTGTAAATTACTCAAGGAGTAGTATACACCCCCAAAAAAAAATGGCTTAGAAATTGAAAGAATTTATTAGCGTTAAATCATGGATATGAAAGGGACTTAATGTCCAAGATGGACATTAATTATGGGTTGGAAGTGTACCCTCTCTTATAGATAACACTGTTTTCATATTAATCCTTTATCAAACAATAACGACATTTGACCAGTTTGTTGCAGACGACTTCAGAAAACTTTGAGGGAAACGGAGAAATTGCTCGTGACGAGCAATTCTTGCTTTTCCCACAATGTTCTGTCTTATCAAAAAATTATTTTCCAATTTCATCACATTTTGAAATGTCGTCTGCAAACTCTTTCAATTTGGGACAATCGAAAATTTGTTGTTTGGGAAAGGGTTAAAACTGTACATCTGCATTGGGGTAATGGCAATTGACGGGGACTAGAGACCGGCCAACACGGCTCCGTTTCTCGATGTATATAAACTATTTCATCGTTGACTGTCCAGTGCCAACTCTCCTTTTCTAGTTTAGTTCTGGTCGGTTGAACATGGAACATCTAAGTGGCCAAATTTTGAAATGGTTTGTAAATGACCAATGTCATGGTTTGTTGCCGAATGACAAATACTGTTGAGTTAGGTAAAAACAAGCTGGCTACAACCATAGATGTTGCTGTAACATAGAAAATTATAATGTTTCTATAGTATCTCGGACTTTGAATACTTATCGAAGTGTTTAGAGGTTTCAACCGCCGTTTGATACTCTGTGGCTGAATGGTAAGGCTACTCAACTAAAACCACATGCAACCTCTCTGCGTGCGCTATTGGCCATGGCTCTCACAAAATCGACTCATCCATTTATGTACGGTGTAACTTATGTCTGTTGTATCGATAGGCCTGGCAATGCTACACGACTGGTATAGCGTTGACACTATATTAAAACCCAAACGAATAATCAAACAAATTCAATACGAAATATTACGTCTGAAAAGTTGTTAAACTATTAGGCAAGAACTTCGTAAACTCATTTCCAAACAAAAACAACAGTTGAGCAGTTTGTTGCAGACGCATCTGTAAAACCTTGTCGGAAAAGGAAAAACTGCTCGTTTGGAGCAATGTCTTCCTTTCACCATGCTTTCTCCCCTAATAGAAGATTACATTTCAATTTTATCACATTTTGAAATGTCGTCTGCAAACTCTTTCAATTCGGGACAGTCGATAATTTGGCGTTTGGTAAAGGTTTAAAAGAAGAAACGATATCTTAAGAGCTTTAAAGCTCTAGGATCAAACAATCGATCAGCTAATAGAAAAATAACTTTTACAAATAAATAAACGAGAAATGCAAACAACTTTATGAGAGCGGTCGCGTTGTAAAACGTAACGGAAACTTTGAAATGGTTTCGAAACCACGAAGAAAGGTTGGTTGGTTGGTTGGTTGGTTGGTTGGTTGGTTGGTTGGTTGGTTGGTTGGTTGGTTGGTTGGTTGGTTGGGTTGGTTGGTTGGGTTGGTTGGTTGGTTGGTTGGTTGGTTGGTTGGTTGGTTGGTTGGTTGGTTGGTTGGTTGGTTGGTTGGTTGGTTGGTTGGTTGGTTGGTTGGTTGTTGTTGGTTGGTTGGTTGGTTGGTTGGTTGGTTGGTTGGTTGTTGGTTGGTTGGTTGGTTGGTTGGTTGGTTGGTTGGTTGGTTGGTTGGTTGGTTGGTTGGTTGGTTGGTTGGTTGGTTGGTTGGTTGGTTGGTTGGTTGGTTGGTTGGTTGGTTGGTTGGTTGGTTGGTTGGTTGGTTGGTTGGTTGGTTGGTTGGTTGGTTGGTTGGTTGGTTGGTTGGTTGGTTGGTTGGTATTTTTTGAGAATCAAAACATCTGTCCAAAGTCTTTACTTTGTAAAGAAAACGACGCTTTATATGAATTTTACCATCCCCAGTTCTCTAGCAGACTTAAACATATTATTGCAATTTAATTTGATTCAATAACCAATGCAAACCCGTTTATTTTATTGCAATTTTTTATCAATTTATCAACATACAAATGGTTTACAGTTTAAGTGAACAAGTCGTAAAGGTGATTTTTGCATCAACCCGTTATGTTATAAACTTGCATAAGGTAATAATTATTACAAAACGGGTTGAAGTTTATTGCTTTTTTTTATGCCAACCCGTTATGTAATAAAATTGCAATATGAAATTATTATTACGAAACGGTTTGATTTTTTTTCAAAGTGATTTTTCTCTATAAAAACCCGATATGTAGAAATATTTATAATGGTAACATGGTAATACTTTTACGCAAAATGTAATACCTTCCAAGCCAAAACAGGCTTATAAGCAGAAGCCACATGTTCTAAAAAATCTTTGTACGAGCAATTGTCAAGCAAAGACACCATTTCAAATGACTAAACGTACCAAAAATGTCAAGCCAAGTATCTAAGAAAGCCAAAATGGGCTTATCAGCAAATTACAAAAACTATTTCAAACGTCGGATTAAGCGTTTTAATGGTCAGAAACCCATCGCAAATGGCAACATATACCAAAAGAAGGCAAACAGAGATGTTTGTAAGCTAAATGAGCCTATCTGCAATTTGTGAAAATATCAGAAAACTTAATTGTTCGCAATTTTCAAGCGCCGATATTGTTCAAAATGACTCAATGTACAGAAAAGAAGTTGAAACACGTAACTAAGAAAACCGAAATGGGCTCATAGGCATATTACAAAAACGCCTTTATAAATATGTTTGTTTTTGGGCTTATATGGTAAGAAAAACTTTGCAAATGGCAGCACAGACAAATGTGCACATTTCTGAGAAAAACTTTTTTAGTAACGGTTCACTAAGTAATAATTATTATAAAACGGGTTCAAGTTTATTTCATTTTGCGTTTTTCGATGCGAACCCGTTATGTAATAAAGTTACATTATGTAATAAGATATGTTAAAAAGATTGATATTCTACAGAGTGAATCTTTAGATGCCAACCCTTAATGTAACAATGCTCACATTGGTTACATGGTGACATTTTCACACAAAATGCAACCACTTCCAAGCCAAAGGAGGCTTGTGAGCAGAATTCAGAAATTATAAAGATCTTTGTTTGAGCTATTTTTAAGTGATGATACCTTCCAAACGACTAAATGTACCAAAAAAGGTTAAACCGAATAACTTAGAAAGCTGATGTGAGCTTATTAGCAAATTACAAAGGCGATTATATTTATCTTTTGAGCGCTTATATGGTGAGAAAAACTTTGCGAATGGCAGCGCTCTAAGTGCAGCTGTTCTCATATAACGTTGAAGTATGTAATAAATTGCTACAAAATAGGTGATGCAAATCCGTTATGTAATAATAATCTATAACGGTCAAATACGTATATTTACAAACAAAATATAACCCTTTCCAAGCCAATAGAGGCAATATTAAGTTAAAAAATGGTTCAGTTTTGAACACGCCTTGAAAAAATAGACCATTGTTTGGTGACCGAAGAGATCGTTTTATCAATATGAAAAATGAATTTATGTATCACTTTTTAGCTCGATTACTCGAAGAATTAGGAGAGCTATACTACTCAATGGGCGTCGGCGTTGTCGTCGACGTCACACCTTGGGTAAGTTTTTACATGCAGGATTGTATCTCATGAACTTCTGTATGGAATGGGTTGCTACTTTACACATGTGTTCAGGGTCATAATATACGGTCCAAATTTCATCACCTTTCTGCCTTGCTTTGTTAAATAATTTGACTTAGAAGTTATATATTTGTGAAATACCACCATTTAATAAATATGAATTTTATTACATTCCGGGTTTACGTAGACACGTTCACTTAAACAGACCGCTTCGTTATAAGTTTTACAAAGTGCAGCTTTATAACGTAAAATGCGTAAAAAATACGTAAAATGTTATAAAAACTGCTCTACTTGGAGAATTGCATTTTGGTACATTCTGCTATTTGTGAAGATTTCTCACCATATAAGCACTAGAAAAGATAAATAAAATCGCCTTTGTTGCTGATAAGCCTGCTTCGGCTTTTTTAGTTACTTTGTTTAATCCATTTCAGTACATTGAGTCATTTGGAACGGTATACTAGTTTGAAAATTGCTCAAACAAAGTTTTCTGATAACTTCTGACCTTTGCTCAGAAGGCTCTTTGGCTTGGAAGAGGTTACCTTTTGTTTGAAAATGTCATGTAGAATATAAATCTTTTTCGTATATTTTATTACATAATGCAACTTTGTTACATAACGGGTTCGCATCGAAAATCTCAAAATGTTATAAAACTGAACCCGTTTTGTAATAATTATTACATAATACAACGTTATAAGAAAACGGATTCACTTAGAGAATTGCACTTTGATGAAATTAACCCTAAGAGCAACCCATTTTGAAGACATCATTTCAGTTTGTCAGCGCTCAGTCGTCATACGATATTTGCTATGTTTGGTATATTCGTAGCATTTATCACTGTGCTAAACCTAATTATCATATAACTAGAACAGCCAATTGATCTTATTGCTCATAAGCCTATATGAACTGTTTATCAACGGTTCACGTCATATGTTGGTCGTATTCAATCGAGTTCGTGTTTGACTTAAGAGAGAAAAATGATATGTTAGTCCATTTCAATATCACTAAAAAGCATTATCTGGCCGAAAATAACTTTATTTGTCTCGTTTCGAAAGCTGCTGCTATATATGTGTGCCATGTCTGAAACATTTAATAATATTTTGCGTGAAAATATCACCATGTTACCATTATGAATATTTCTACATATCGGGTTTGTATAGAAAAAAATCACTTTGAAAAAGAAATCAACGCATTTCGTATTTATTATTTCATATTGTAACTTTATTACATAACGGGTTGGCATCGGAAAAAGCAAAATGTAACAAATCTCAACCCGTTTTGTAATAATTATTACACTATGCAAGGTTATTACATAACGGGTTGGCATCGAAAAACGTAAAATATAACAAATCTCAACCCGTTTTGTAATGATTATTACATCATGAAACGTTATTACATAACGGGTTGGCATCGAAAAACGCAAAATGTAACAAATCTCAACCCGTTTTGTAATAATTATTACACTATGCAAGGTTATTACATAACGGGTTGGCATCGTAAAAACGCAAAATGTAACAAATCTCAACCCGTTTTGTAATAATTATTACACTATGCAATGTTATTACATAACGGGTTGGCATCGAAAAACGCAAAATGTAACAAATCTCAACCCGTTTTGTAATAATTACTACATTATGAAACGTTATTACATAACGGGTTGTTTCATTTTTAAAGTGATTTTGTTGTGTCCCAATTGCATTCTGTCAAATCCATGAGTGATTGCGAAACCAATAATACACTGCTGCTACAGTATCCCTTACTTAGTCATTGACAGCCGATGCAACTGTTGAATGTTTTTGTACCACGTAACATTTTCTTGTAATTGACTGGTAGTCCATGCAGGAGAGGGGTACATGAAATGAAACCGCTATATGAAGCTTAAAATTTCTTGAAAATAATGGCAAACACTAATCAATCAAACAACTGACTGTCAAAAGGCAAATGCTTCTAGGATACATGTACTATGTTCCTGCCGCAAAAAAACAAAACCATCCCAGGAACGAATTTCTGTTGCTATCAGGCCTCAACCTTTTGACCTAATTTGAAAAATGGTGCTATGGGTGCAACTGATTAGCTGCATACCGTTTACAGAAAGGATCATATTTATATGACTGTTCAGCTCGCTCCTGTGTCATTGTGCAATGGGAAGATTAAAGAGAATGAGAAAATAAAACAATGGGATTGGATTTCACGGATTCGATCGTGTTACGAGCTCTGTATCTAAATAATTGATAGATTAACGGGCTATTGGGCTAACTTTGTTTCTGTCTTTAAGCAGTAAGTCGGTGTTGGAAGCATATCACGCAAAGGGGGTCCTATTGTTTTCTTTACGAGAAAAACTACATGGAATTCGACGCCTATATCCATCCACGTTATTTTCAATCATCCTTGAATAGCAATTACACGTATACCTGGGATCAAGTTGGGTGAAAAAAAAAACCTTGTGCGCGAAAAAATTGAAGGATTTTGAGCAAATCAATTTGTCAGTGACAAAACACCAAACACTCACTTGCAACATAACAAAACACACTGAACTCATGCAAGTTTAGTGATTCATTCCTTTGCATGTCGATTATCACAGGTATAATGCTTAGCGTGATCCGAGCATGTTGCACCAACGTCTTCACGTGTCATCGTGGTGTCATAGCAGTTTTTCCATTTCCCTCAAGGTTTTCTGCTCTTTCTGAAGAATATTTTTCAATTACATCGCATTTTGAAATTTCGTCTGCAAACTCTTTCAATTTTGGACAGTCGAAAATGTGTTGTTTGGATAAGGGTTAGCAGTATCCACAATAAAGATTTACATAGTTCATTATGCGTACCGGCGTACGATCACTATTCTCGACTAACTTTCCTTGTACAACGTTATATGAAGCAAGTTACGTAATGCAATATCGTACAGGGACGACGAATGTTGACGCCGATTACTTGTCCAGGAATCCGATGCAGGAAACAATGGTGTTAACCCTTCCCAAACAATAACGACATTTGACCACTTTGTTTCAGACGTCTTTTGAAAACATTGTGGAAAAAGGAGCAATTGCTCGTAACGAGCAATTTCTCCTTTTCCTACAATGTTATCTGTCCTATCAGAAGATTAGTTGCCAATTTCGTCACATTTTGGAATGTCGTCTGCAACCTCTTTCAATTTGAGACAGTCAAAACTGTGTTGTTTGGGAAAGACTTAATTAAACGATAGCCTCCAGGCGAATTTTAGAGCATCCCTTCTCCCTCCTGAGCAAAGACCCGCAGTCGAATGTTTGTCTTTTTCGCAGATTCTTGTTGTGGCCGCTGGACCCACTTCCCTCTATGATGTAGATGGGGAGGCAGAGCTGAATAAGGATCCATCCATCCCTAGAGTTCGTAAGTTAGTCAATACCGGATATTATCCAACCAAGAGACTGGCTTGCTTAGAGCCTGAGTCAGCGCGGAAATACCTACGGGAATGACAACATTGTGGTTTTTGAAAGACGATGTTCTTTTAGGCACGGTATAAGGTCAGCGTGAGCCAGTTGGTCAACTTGTACTTCATTTTAAACATATTTTATTGTCATAACATTTTACAAAGTATAATGAACATTCAATCAAATAAACGAGTGATAAGGCAAAAGGGTTTGGCCACAATTTCTACCAACATAGATTCGGCCATCCCCTAGGCAGGTATTAACATATAACATTGTAATTATCATGAATGTTTTCATATGTACAATGTATTTGTTAAATTATTGATTAATTAATGTACCGGTAATTTTAGAAAAACATCTCCAACTTCAAAGTTCTGAAATACTATGAATGTAAAGTGTGTGCATTTCATTCCACTTAACCCTTTCCCAAACAACAAATTTTCGACTGTCCCAAATCGGAAGAGTTTGCAGACGACATTTCAAAATGTGATGAAATTGGAAGGCAATCTTCTGATAGGGCTGAAAACATTGTGGGAAAAGGAAAAATTGCTCGTCACGAGCAATTTCTCCTTTTCCCACAGTGTTTTCTAAAGTTGTCTGCAACGAAGTGGTCAAATGTCGTTATTGTTTGGGAAAGGGTTAAGAGCAAACTAGCAAAGGAATTTTCGACACGCTTTCATGTCGTTATTGTTTGGGACTTTTTGGACTTTTGTATATTTTGTAACGTGCTTAATATAAAATGTCTATTTTTATATCTAGTATAATTATATTTAAGGTATATCTACAAAAGCCGTTGCATTGTTTTGAGATGAAAAGCAAATAAGCCCGATGGTAAACGACTTTAGAGAGGTTTTTAAATGCCACGAAGCACAGCGTTTTGGGAAATAACAGTTTTCGCTTTTAAATATCAGCTTCTAATGGAAGCCAACCCAGTAAATCCAATGTCATGCCGAGCCTAATTCCTGTTGACAAGTATTTGACACCTTTTTGAAAAGAAAATAACTTTATTCTATTATAAACAAAGTACCGTTTATCGTCCAAAAAGCATAGAGTATGCAAACGAAAACGCAATCGATAAAACATGTACAAGAAATAAATAAGTTTATAGGGAAAAGTGATTTTATCTTATGAGCAAGTTTCCCCTTACCCACACAAGTTTCTAAATATATTGACAGCATTCTCGTAAAACGCCGATACCGATTGGAAAAGGGTTTTATACAGCAAATCCGCGCTTGGATATCAGAATTTAAAGACGTGTGGAGAGAGACACAGATCTATCATGAATAGCTTGCATTTGACGCTCGGGGAAGAGTTATTCTTATGTCATGTTTAACACAGAGTATTAGATTAACCAACAATTCGGAGAAATTAAACCCCAGAAAACTTCGGAATTGTGCGAATTGGTTGCGAGGAATGGGTCGTAGAGAATCGTAAATTAGAGAATGGAAATCCCCTGGCATTTACGAGGTAATGTTCTGCAAACGTCCGCTCCCTCACGGGTAACTCGCCGAGAAGGCTAAAACCTAATTACAAGGTTTAAAATATTTACGCGCCTGACAACTCTTGTGTGGAAATAAACTTTTTGAAGTGACTCCTACGCGGTTTGACAGTGGCAACATTGATTCGGCAACATTAATTCAGCTGTGGAAATCGAATAACGAAAACATCTGAGTGTCGAATGTGTCGTAACTAACTCGTCAATTTATGTGTTATTGTGCCTTACACATGGTTATCTTAAAGGTTACTTTTCGAAAGACAACGTGTCCTTAATGTTAACATATGAAATACAAAATATGATACAGTCCCAAGTAATTCGATAGATAAATACATGTAAGAGCAATATACCTTTTCTCTTCGTTTTCTACAACAGCGTTTTCCACAATCTATCGAAAGGAAATATTTCATCATCTTCTGTTTGTCCTATGTTGTTTTATTCAATGAATATCTATCAAAACACGATACACACTTTAATATGTGTCGTAGAGATGGTTCATATGCTCGTGTATTTTGAAACAAAATTTCAGAAAAGCTTAACATCTCTCTCCAAATATTGAGACTAATTTGTGCAGAAACCTGTTTACGTCACAAAAAATAAAACCATGCATTACACTATATCTCTGGTAGAAACATTTAAGCAGTAGTAGAATGGGCCAGAAATACTTTGTCGGTTTTATGCGGTATCACATCACTGGTAGACGTTAGAAAGTGACGATATGAACTCTTTATCACCTGCAGATGACATTTCTTTTACTTGAAGCAGAGGACTTAAGAGCTTTGTAATATGTCTAAAAACCCTTCAGTTTTGCTGTTTTTATGTGTGAATAGATTAAGAAAAGGCCTTGAGGCAAAAGGAGAAATTGCTTTGGACAAGCAATTTCTCCTTTTGCCACAATGCTTTTTGAAAGCCGTCTGCTGCAAGACGCAAACATGTCACGTTATGTGGAATTGTGTTAAACGTCTACTCTCGTGTGTGATCTTCATTGTGTTAAACGTCTACTATCGTGTGTGATCTTCATTGTGTTAAACGTCTACTCTCGAATGTGATTTTCACTGTGTTAAACGTCTACTCTCGTGTGTGATCTTCATTGCATGCAGCAATCCAATATACTGTTACGTATAGCGGGTTCTCGGCTTGCAAGAGCTCTTGTTCGAGGTGGTTGACGTTTTCGGTGTGCTTGATAGGTTTTCAATTATCGGTCACATATAAATCACTTGACTGGAGACTTTTAATACACTCACAAATTTGTATAATTTGATAGAGGTATGTCATATCATAAATCTACGTACAGCGGAACGGAATAAATGGTGTCATGACGCATTCTACCACAAAATAGCAATAGTGTTTGGTAGAAGGAAAACAAATAAAACAGTATTTATGTTATAATTGTCACAAACGACAAGACGGGATGTGTGTGTGTGTGTGTGGGGGTTGTTCGTGATTCTATTTTATTGCTTCATTTATACTTTCTAGACCTTCCTTGAAGGTAAACTGAGCTGGGACCGGTGAACTTTGTATGTGCAAGAGGGAGTAAAAACAAAATACATCGATATTGATTAAAATAGGGCGTTTGATTCTTTAAATGCCAGCGACAAGCTATCTTTCTTACTTGTCATTAACCATACAAAAATATAATAAAAGTATTTCTAAATGTCTATGACAAGTTTTTTTATCTTAGATTGTCACTAACCAATACATTAATAATATCCAAACTAATATCACATATCTGTGGTAAACAAAAAACTGCCACAGTACATCTCCGTGCAAGTGCCTTTAGTGTTTGCCTCAGCAGTAGTACAGAAGACACACCCACTGATATGTGACATACAATAATTATCACCTGAGTGAACTTTCCCAGTCAATGCAAAATATAGAAATAAACAGTTATTATCAACAATTCCCTTATTCAATACAAAAAAGTGGGAATAGACAGTTAATATCAATATGCACTTTGACCAATCAGGGGGAAAATTCGATAATTAGAAATAACTGCTAACTAATTTATGCTGATCAAAGCGTAAAGTTTTGAGGAGGTGAATGGGAGGTGAAGGTTTTAAAACAATTTAATCTCTTTGTCGTTTCTCATGAAACATTAAAAGAATTGATCTCTGCATAGCATAGTAACGCCTGATTGGTCAATTAAAACAACAAGTACATTGGTCAAAGTATACCATAACAACATTATGTAAATTATCTACAATCAAAGTACGTATGGTAATGGCCGCTCTACTCAATCCAGGTTCTATCGCATAAATGTTTTTATAGACTATAAATATCTATATTGATAATGTGTTAATGCTCTTGTCTTGCATGTGTTAGATGTTTTTGCTTGTATTGTACAGGACCATGTATTCCTGTGCTTTAAAAGAAATGGGCATGTCAACAGGCTCGGCATGACCATTGTCAGTGCAACGAACCCGTCCCTTCTCTTAAAATTGACCTATCGCAAAAACAAAGATCGGTCATGAGGCAATTTTAACCCTCTAAATTGATTGTGATGAAATGGTTCAAATCGCAAACGAGCACGATAAAGAACGAACTGGGAGAATTTCGTCAGTATGACTTCTCAAAAGGAGAGTATTTACCTTGGTGGAGAAGGGAGGAAATTAGACCGGGTGACTCCAGCACAGCTGTACCACCATGCAGAAAAGGCCTCGATGTCGCCAAGTTATAGGAGTAGTGTGCCTTTTGCCTTAATGTCCCTTGTTAGAGTCCCATCTTCGCCGATGGCATCTTTGAGTGTCATTCAGAGCTCTAGCTTAGTGCAAGTGAATGCCAGAAAAAAACGTAATAAGACTGGTATATTGTTGATACGGTATAAAACCAATGCAACGATATAATTTATACGTATTGGATTCTCTCCAAATGATCTATGGACACCTATGCAAGTTCATGATAGGCAATTAAATTGATGCTGAAGCATAATTAGTGCAATATGTTAACGCCGCCTTACAGAATATTGTTTGGGATTTCGGGTTATCAAAAGATAACTGTTTTATTTATTTTTTTCTCCTATTCGTAATAATGTTCACACCATCGTCACTGATTCATTCTTGGTATTCAATAACTCGCAGTGCCAGCTTTCATCATATGATTCGATCACCAAATGGAAAAGGTTAGGTTAAGGCTGTAATCCAACAAAACTTTTCTAAGGCTTTTTCGGAACAAATCCCAAACACTGACAGAATGGTCTTCAGCAAGTGACAGATTCCCTCAAAACTGCAATTCTTACAGCATTTATGCTGGATCAATGTACGGGGAATTTTAAGAATGACCGTGTCCTGCTAAAACTGCGCTACAGTTAAGGTTGGGTCAATTACATGCGCTGGTCGTATATCATTTCTTTCGAAAAAAGCATGGTTGATACAATACGCCATTACAGGATTGCGAGCGAAGGGTGTTGAGGAAACGCTGAACCCTGCTTAGAATCCGTAAAATATCAACGCTTTGTGGCAGAACTGGTTCGCGTTTAAATCACTCTCTTAGAAACCCAACGTTACTTCCTAAAATGGTCCCATTAAAAGCAGGCCGCTGTATTTCGGCGATTTTCTTATTGCTCCAAAATTATCCATAAGCTGACGATCATTCATTACATGTCAAATGCCAGTCTCTTTCTTAACTTTAATAGGAATACAGGGTAAGAGGGAAAATGCTCATGGAAACGTTTGCTTCTTTTGTCAATACGTTTCTTGAAACCCGCAGGGGAGTTTATCTTTTGAGTACAGGATTAACTTCCATTCTAATTCTACATAGTAAATTCACTCCGAACTATCTGACCTAGGACAAGTTTGCCAATCTTGCGTTTCTGTAGTCATTCTAAGGTTTCACATGTAAGACGTACGGGTGTACTCCGTTTTGGACTATTTTCCATAAAAGGTATAAACTAAATAGTTGCTTGATTTATCATATGCACTAGGAGCATTTTCTAAGGAGGCGATTTATTTAACAGACATTCGCTACAGGCAAAAGGTGTCGTGTTGCCCTCTTTGAAAGAAGGAAATACACTTTTTTGGTTTAACAACAAAACATTCAGATGAATTGCGAAACCCGTTGATTTGACACCTTTTGTACAAGAACCTGTCACGTCTGTTTAGTGTATACCCCTTTTATTTTAAAGAACACATTAGACAGTTTCTTCCCTTTATAATCATTCAGTGTGTTCAGCTTTGACCTTATATGGCTACATCTCTTGTAGTGCAAATCGTCGATTTAAAAGTAAAAATGGTGGCAGGTAGTTTAAAGAAGCAAAGTATATTGTAAAAAAGAGAACCATGTAACTGTCCGTGCCGTAGTGCCTATTTTTCCATAAGTATACTATCAATGCATACTCCATAAACACCTTTCTTAAAAGACTCCACGGCAAGATCATCTTGATTTTTTTATCGGCCTTTTCCATTTACCACCTTCTATTTTCATTTACCGAAATGCAGACGTCAACAGACTAAACCGCTATGTTTTGTTTATCATCAGGATCAAACAGTCGAAAAGATTAATGAAGTAAACTTCCAAAAAGATCTTACACCCTTAATAAACATCAGCAGGGGGCCATTTTATCAACGGTTGTACGACCGAATCGTAGCTAAGACCGTCGTAAGTCCGGTCGCAGGTCTTAACTCCTATCAATATTTTCCGAAACGTCGTAGCTACGACCGGCGACGTACGCCCTTGTTGATAGGATAGGCGTAAGCCTGGGCGCAAGTGGGTCGTACGTCTTGGGCGTACGACAAAGTCGTATCTTAGCTACGATTATTGATAAAACAGCACCCAGATTTAGCCAATCATGTACCATTGTGTACCTTATCAGCCAATACTTAGCATACATCTCAGCATTTGAAATGTTCATGAACTACTTCTCATGGTACAATGACCTCTGGAAGTTATCAAACTATATCGTCGCATCAGAAAATGCACGGAGATATACATGATGTGGATGTTTATAGATCCGCGGGTCCCTGCGGAAGTCAATGTGTCATGTGGTATCGTCGTCGTGGATATCCCAGAAGACCACGAGATGGTCGGCGCCGTCAATTATGTTTCTGTCAAAGAGGTTAGACTTTTGCCGTTGCCCTCATTCGAAAACGGGCCAATAGTTTACGATAAGAGCATTTATGGCATACCCTTGTTCTACGGATAATTACAACTACTTTTGGTCATGGACTTGATAGAAACCATTGAATGGAAGGGGGTGTAAGTATTTCAAAAATTAAACAAAATGTTCTTCATATGTTGTATTGATTCAATATGATCATGAATTTGATAGAAACATTGAATGGAAGGGGAGGTTCATTTTCTTTAATTTTCTCTTCCAACAATGTTTTCTGCCCTATCTGAAGAATATTGTTCAATTTCATCACATTTTGAAATGTTGTCTGCAAACCCTTTCAATTTCGGACAGTCAAAAATTTGTTGTTTGGGAAAGGGTTAATGCAAGTCAAATGGCAGGTTTGATTACTAGGTAGAGGAAACTACGCAATGATGGTGGAATCCGGATGTAGCACACGAAATAAAAGCAGAAACAGATTCACCGATTACCACTGTTTTGGTAAATTCCCATATAAGGTTGGTTTATGTACCTGGTGCAAAATGACATCAAATGGCAAGTAATAAGTATGTACAATATAACTGCATTGACCCCTATATTCCACTTCTTTGCTCTGAATATGCTGCAGGAATCGTCACTGTGACTATTCATCAAATATGTCAATTTTAAATATCATGTGCGAACTTTTTATAGATGAAGGGTTGATTTCATTGGTCGGGCACTTTAAACTATTCCCAAATAATTATGTTATTTAAACAGTTTGATGCAGACATCTGTTGTAAACATTGAGAGAAAACGAGAAATTGATCATAACAAACAATTTCCCCTTTTCCCACAATGTTTTCTACCTTATCAGAAGATTATTTCCCAATTTTATCACATTTTGAAATGTCGTCTGCAAACTCTTTCAATTTGGAACAGTCGAAAACGTGGCGTTTGGTAAAGGGTTAAACCAGTGTACCAAACTAGAAAAAAAAAGAAAATAATTTTCTGATAGGGCAGAAAACATTGTGCGAAAAGGAGATATTGCTAGTTAAAAGCAATATCTCCGTTTCCGACAATGTTTTCCGGAGTCGTCTGCAACAAACTAGTCACATGTCGTGTTTGGAAATGAGTTAAGCGGGTGTTCATGGGGAAATTTACAGTTCAATGGACGTCGAACATAGTTGTAAACATGCGAATTAAACAGACACAAAGACCATCGAACTATATGTAAATAGGACAGAATTATAGACATCAAACGCTGTTTTGGGGTCCTTTATTGCCCAAAACAAGCGAGCTGTCTAGTGCTTAGACGAATTAAAGAGTTCGGAAATGCTTCCAACAAGTTGCAATTTAAAGATGACCTTTGGTGCACTAAAGCAAGCTCTTTAGCTAACATTATATTATACCGTTAGTAGGCAGAAGGAGGACAGTGGTCCAGGGGTAGAGCGTTGACCTCTGAACACGAGAATCGTGGGTTCAAAGCCTGGGAATAGCGGGATTTGCCTTGCAACGTTTTATTAAACCACATTCGGCGCGAGTACTGGTTATGTTATCCAGGAAGCAGAATCGAGCGTGTTTGATCTAAATTATAAGAACTTGTTTCAAAATTGATGTAACTTAAATAAGTTTAACATTTCTTTATGTCACAACGTTGACTATTCATCGTCACAAACAACATGTTTTTTGCTGCTTCTATCCTTGTTGAAACTTATTTATTTTACATCGATTGTAGAAAAAGTTATAATTTAGATTGGTCCCCTCGATTCTGCTTCCTTGATACATGATCAGTGCTCGCGCTGAATGTCGATAAATAAAAGGTCGCAAGGTGAGTCCCACCACTCAAAGGATTCGAACTCACCACCCTCGTGTCCTGAGGCCCTTGGACCTCTGTCCTCCACAAATATACGTACATAGGCAGGTTCCGTTCACATTTTGATGTAAGACTGTTTTATTGAATGACATTCTGTCTTTATACTTTATCTGAAAATGTATTTAGGACAATAATGAATTAAGCACTTCTAAAATACCAAATCTAAAATGTTAGCCAGGATCAATGGACATGTTAAGTTCGAAATTTGATCTGATTTGAAATGAAGCGTCATCTTCAATAACATTTAAATCATATTACAACAACATGTACATCATTCAAATTTCTTATAATTCGTCAAAGCTATCATACACAAGCCATCGACTGCTTTCTCGCACGTACACAGTTAGTTTCGGTGGTAATGAATAAAATCATATTGTGTTTAATATAACACCCGTAAAACGATAGTGCAGTCGGAAGTAAATTCGATCAGGACTTTTAAGAGCTCTACGGCTAAAGGCACGTAATTCAAGTTGAATCGCTACAGACTAACATATATATACAAGACTTATTGAACAGGGGGCGTTTTCGTGTTAATGGAAAACAAGTGAAAACAAATATTCCATGGAGACGATTTCATTGCTAGTGGGTGAAAGACAATAAGAATTACGTAGGAGTTATACATATATACATAAAGTAATTCACCCTTCATTACCAATTTCTCTTGACCTAGTGGTTAGTGTACCAAACCTAAGATGGCATTACCCTTTTCGGCATGAGCTCATATTACGGTAGCATGGTAGGTGGCCTCTCGGTTGACCAACGGAAAATGATGGTTCGAGTCCGCTTGAAACACACTTATCGGTCTTTAACCCTTTCCCAAAAGATAACGACATTTGATCACTTTGTTGCAGACGAATCTAGAAAACATTGTGGGAAAAAGAGAAATTGCTCGTCACGAGCAATTTCTCCTTTTGCCGCAAGGTTTCCTGTCCTATCAGAATTTTTTTTTTTCCAATTTCATCACATTTTGAAATGTTTCTGCAAACCCTTTCAATTTGGTTCAGTCGAACATTTGTTGCTTGGGAAAGGGTTAAGCTTGGGTTCTTCGTCAAACAATGCAGAACGAACTAGGCTTCACAGCAGTATGATTGAAAGTCGTTGACGTTATGAAAAAAAATATTAACCCTCAGAACGCTGGTTTTTTATTTTTTTGAAAATCGAATTTTATTTCGCCTGATTCCAAAACCTTAAATATTTGCTTAGTTCTGACGAAGAAAGATACTCAGAATAGCTAAAAGGTTATATCTCAGGCCAGCCGCCAATGTACTCGGCGGCTGGCATGGATCAAACCTATTTGCATAATGAAAAAATCGATTGGTTTAAACAAAGCAAACCTATTTCGTTATATATAAAGTAATTGAAAGTCGACTCCTTCTAGTTTGTAAAGCGAGAAAAGGATAGTTTTAAAGTAATGTGTACATGGATGGACTTCTGTGAAGACATGTGTGTTATAACATGTGTGTTATAATAAAGGCGGAACTCATTCACCTTGAGGATTTTTTCCTTTTGCCACAGTGTTTCCTTCTTCCTTTCTAAGATATGGTTTCCATATAATAATGCAGTAGAATTGTTTGGACGCCGAGTTATCAAATCAATTTTTCGATTTGAAGATAAAAAAACATAAAGGAACGTATACAATTAAAGATGGTTGTTCACAGAGGAGAACATTTGAAAGTCAAAATAAAATGTCGTAAGAAAATACAGTTATGTATTGTTGTTAGATATACAGTTAAGAAAATAGCTTTTGAAAGCATTAATAATTCTGAGAGCGTCAATTGATCTTATTATGCACACTTAACATGCGGTAGATCTCAAAAGCGAGCTCACGTTTTTTATTTGGATTGAAATACACTTTAATTTACTTTATACACATTTCTAAACGATCTAATTACGATTTCAATGACTCTTCTTTGGTGTGTATCAAATATCAAAACAACAGAACTGTTGTGCAGTTTTAAAGAAATCTATTTTTGACTCCTAAATTTCGTCATATCTCTGAACCGGTGCAATTCAACCCTGTACCAAACACCAAATTTTCGACTGTCCTATATTGAAAGATTTTACAGACGACATTTCAAAATGTGATGAAATTGAAAAACAAATCTTCTGACAGGGAAGAAAACATTGTGGGAAAATGAGAACTTGCTCGTTAAGAGCAATTTCTACTTTTCCCACAATGTTTTCCAAATTCGTCTGCATCAAACTTGTCAAATGTCGTTATTGTTAGGGTTAGTAAACGACAAAGCAATTTCGAACAAAAGAGCAGGAAGTAAGTGAAACTTTTGCAAACCAATATCCCGATGTATTTTAGCATGCCACATATTGTAATTCTTCACGGCCTTCTCTCGAGGCTTATTACAATACGAAATATTTACTACCCGATAGCGTGATACCTAACTCCTTGTTGATCCTCTAAGAAAAGATTCGTGAATGTATATACCGTAACAAGATCAGTTCTACTTCACAACCGTCTGTCTTTGCGTGGCGTTCAAAATCAACCCTGTTTATTTCGCAACGAGTCGTCCGGAAGGCTAGTCTGACAAGTTCTTTTGATTTTTTTAGATTTGTGTTAACCCTTTCACTAACAATAACGACATTTGACCACTTTGTAGCAAACGACTTTGGAAAACATTGTGGGAAAAGGAGAAATTGCTCATAATCAGCAATTTCTCCTTTTCCCACAATGTTTTCTGCCATATAAGAAGAGTATCTTCCAATTTCATCACATTTTGAAATGCCATCTGCAAACTCTTTCAATTTTGGACAGTCGAAAATTTGTTGTTTGGGAAAGGGTTTAATGAAAACGAGAAACTGCAGTGCCAAATTCGAATAACCAAAACAGAATCAAACAAATCCCAAAATGTTTCATACGCCCTTGGAATGTTAGGCAATTTTCTAAAGATATATATTTGTGTTGTCTGCTATTCAAAACCTTAAATATCTGCTTAATTTTTGATGAGGAAAGATAAGCAGAATAGCATAAAGGTTTGATTACATGCCAGCCGCCAATTACTTCGGCGACTGGCCTGGATTTAACCTGTTAGCATAAGTACGAAGACGGTTCTAGTGCTATAAGGGATAAGGTCGCTCGCTTTCAATTTGATCGGGTGTAATATATTGTACAATGATATATTGTTTAGGCCTGTTCTATATGCTACTAAAAGAAACTTTTATCTTTCTTATGTACTTTTTCAACAAGCTTAATTAAGTAACAAACTTAGTTTCGTCAATCAACGATTCTTTATTCGCTTTTATAAACCTGTACGCTAGTTTTCAGTTGGTAAGTTACATGCCTTTCTTTTCATGATTTCGGAAGAGTAATGACAGTCTAAATTCAGTGTTTACATATTGCTTTCGTCCGTTTTGTTTTCGCGACTCAGTGAGCCGAAACGTAACAGACGTACACCCGCCCCACAAACAAAGGCCCATTAGTACGTACTGCAACCTTAATCCTTCGATTTCTGGGTATTTTTCTATAAACAATAGATTGTTGTGTCGGCTGCTTTTCAAAACCTTGAATATCTACTTAATTCTAATGAGGAAACACAATCAAAGTGGCAAACGAGTTAAATCACAGGCCAAACGCTTATTTACTTACAATATACAACATTTTTGCATAAGCATGAAGTCGGTTCCAGCACTATTAGGGTTGAGATTAAAAGATCATTTCCTTTGATTAGCCAAGTTCCTTTCAGAGGTGTCGTTTGTTCTGACACGTATGCGTAACGCGAAACGTTCTCTTGTAGAGATTACTAATCAGCATGGTTGAGCAAGAGCGGGACAGATCATGGTAGTATGGTCGGAATTGACCAGAACCATTCCGGCCGCCAATTCAGTCATTAATATTATATTGGGTTAATTTAGATCTTCTGTTGCATGGAGGACAACTGATGGGAGGGCATACATGATTCATTGTCCCTGGTTATACAGACCCGATTGCTGTTGGGCTTTTCCCCATTGGAGCAAAACATGGGATTTATTGATGTTCAATCCTTAACCCTTTCCTAAACGCCAAATTTTCGACTGTCCCATATTGAAATAGTTTGCAGACGACATTTCAAAATATGATGAAACTTGAAAACAACCTTCTTATAGGACAGAAAACATTGTGGAAAAAGGAAAAATTGTCCGTTACAAGCAATTTTTCCTTTCCCTACAATGTTTTCCAGAGTTGTCTGCAACAAGTGGTCATTATTGTTATTGTTTGGGAAAGGGTTAACTCCATCTATACTTGATAACCCGTTATATTGCCTGTAATCACTTTTTATCGCAAATGTAAAATCTGAGAATAAATGGAAAATCGTTTATTGTCAATGATTCTATCAAATCCATACACCCTAGATATGCATAACGGTCGATATATGTAAGTTATGTTCTAGACCGTTCACCAATGCTGAACTAAGATAAGTTATACAAGATAGTCATTTCAAAACGAGGTATATGCCTTAAAACTGCAACATTTGCGTATGTCGCAAAATATAATCTTTACGGTGTTTTGCTTAAATTTTCAAACCGTCTTCACCGAGCAGAGTTTACGAAATGACTTGAGGAAAAAGGTTGCGAAAAGGGTCGGCTCGGTCTAATTTCCACCCATCTCCACCATGTTAAATAGCAACCGTTTGAGCAGTCACAGAGACAAACTGCTCCAATACCATATTTTCTTGTGACCATGTCACCTTAAGCTATCTTAACACAATCTATTTGCGGAGTTAAATGTGCATCATGACCGATCCGTTGTTTTTTTGCTATCGGCTGATTTCCAGAGAGGGGGCGCGTAAATTCAAATGGTAGAGGTCACGCCCTGACTGATAACAGACATTTTTGGTTCTCATCGCATGGAGTCCTGTAAAATACAAACAAAACACATTAAAAACACGCAGGAGCAGAAAAGGCAATCACACAGTACCAATATATATACTCTTAACATATCAATTTCCTGTGGAAACACCTTGGAAGCGGGATTTTCGATATTTCAAAGAACTACAACGACCCGAAAGTGCTCCAACACCGGTCCAACACCGTTTAACTTCCGGCATTCATACACACATGTTACAAAAGGCGAATTCCTCGTTTCGAGAAGACAATTTCGGATAACTTATCTTTATTCAGCATTTGTGAATGGTCTTAAACACAAATACAACGTTGCAATTTATCTAGCAACTAGCTCATCCACTGACTGATATCGCCTGCCTGATATAAATAAGTGATATCAGGTCAATGCGTCACGTGACGTATCACATGATCAGCATTACCGGAACTACTTTTGACCTACTGAAACGACCACCGCATATACACAGAGGAGTCAACACGTCCTCAAGAACTCAAGATTCCCGATAATTTTCATATTTTAATTTCAAAATCAAAAAACAAAATATAACTGTTTGTGAAAAAAGATTAAATGCATACAATAAACTTAAAGACTTAAAATAACTTTGAAAAGCTCCTGCATGAGAAAGAAGGCAAATCCTCAATAACTATGGAAAAATAGAAGAGATAAATAAACGAACTTGATTATTGAGCAATTACTCTGTATTTCCAGTAATGATTGTGATTTGATTTAAAAATTTCTAAAGCAAATGATTTTGATATCACTGTTACAAAAGAATTATCTAACTGTTCAATATGAGCAATAAATCCTTTTGCAATTATCATCTCTATTTTCTACCTAATATCTTGAGACAAAACATTATTTTTCATATCATAATAATACATTGGTCAATAACACCAACTTGCTATTTTCTTCTAAATGGCAAGAATTTGAAACACTGTGAAAGAAGGGGTCAAGCAAATGTCAAGCAAATTTGCCTTATTCGCTCTGTTTCTTATATATGAGAAAGGCCTACTGGGATTTGACTCTCCAAAAATACTCACTGGCTTAACAATTCAAGGATGAAGGGGAAAGTCTGGAAACTTCACTTTTTGTTCAGTTGTCAAGTTTGAATTATAGTTTATCTCACCCACTTGTTGAAACAGATCAGAACATCTGGCTCTGTCACCTTACTTAAATGTAACATTTTCAGTAAAATATTTTGAAATATGGCCATTTTCTAAAAAACAGTATAGAAAACACTTTAAGTTATCGATGATCCTTTTAAAATCTTAACACAAGAACCTGATGTCTGGAATATCCAATGCAAGCATAGCTTCACAGTTCTTTCTCTCAGACTTGGCACATCAAGTTAAGTGAATTTTGTTGTAGAAATCTGGAATTCCACACAGTCCTGAAAGTAGAAATTAAAAGCAATTTAGAAAATGAATTCTGAATATACATGTACTTAATTTTACATAATTTACACCAGAAAATCAAGCCAAGAACAATTCAACAGAAACAACAAGATATGCAATAGACATACACTTTATGCAATACAAAGGCCCTCAGGTTTCTCCCATGAATATTCCTCTTTTATCTTGCACAGTTCAATCTTTATCTAAATTTTGGTCAGGTGTGTTTCTAAGGCAGATGATTGGTATGAAAAAAGGACAATCCCATGAAAGCAATGTTTGACGAGGCAAGAATCAATAGAAAAAGAATGACCTACAACTCTACCAGGAATGATATGGTTAAAAATGTGAGGGGCCCAAAAGTATTTGTCACCAGTCTAACAGAAATCATGCAAATTACAGGACAAAAATGTTCAGTCGGTGTACAACTAGATCTATTCATCTATTTCGAATGACAATAATAAGACGTGCTTGACAATCTAAGGAAACAAAAACCATAAGTGAAATCCACCTGCAACTTTCGGTTATAGTGAGTGTGGTCCAGAATGCTTTAACTCTCCATCCACACACTGAACTCCAGGTTTCTTTTCCACCGATGTCTTCATCCCATCGTTCCAACCATGAATGGTCATGACACAACAAATAACAATACATTGAGTTAAATTTCTTTTTTTTTTCCATGGAACTGTCTTGAATGTTGGATCCATTATCCTTTATCAATGATCCGCAGGATAATTCATCGATAGACCGTTGTCATCGTTTTTTTTTCTCTAAATGATGACTGTGTTTACTGTCCTTGTACACTATGTCATAATGTGTAATGAATTCTATGCATGAGTAAACTTATCGAAGCGAGGCCGAATTGAGAACATTTTGTTGGGCGATCTTTTCAATAATGAATTGAAATAACTGTCAAATAAAGATACGTCCATTCAGTTATCAAATTTCAGTTAAATTGGGTTTAAAATCGATCAAAACAATGGACGAATTACTTTGTCATTACGTCACTTCGCGTAGTTTACGTCATCGCGTACTTGGGTCAAAAATTGCTACTTCGGTTGATTTAAATAGAATAAAGTATGTTTCATCGCGCTTTATAAGAAGAATTGTCTGTATCTTTTTCTTCCAATAACCGTTACTAGATAAATAGAATATTATGCTAGTGTCTTTTGTTATCAATGTTATCGGTCAGTGTAAGGAGAATTTATAAAAGGCTCGGTAAATCTCGCCCATTATCAATTCTCCTTACCCTGACCGATAACATTGATAACAAAAGACACTAGCATAATATTCTCTATATAACACGTCATTGGAATCGTCTCTGAAAGACGATTTCAATTAATGTATCATTGTGCTATATAACTTTTCTCGATATTGATATAACAGGAAATGTGGTTTTGAACTAATGAAATTTCCTAGCACAGTTAGCTTAGAAAAACGCTACTTAGATTTATAGCTTTGCCAAATAATAAACATCGACCAAGGTTTTCAGAGAAAGAATTGTCATGACAATATTACTTTGGAGGAAGTTTAGAATGATTAATCTTGCAAGTTGTAATTATTCTATTGTTTCGTAACCAAATTCTTCCATTAAAAATGTCTATTATCTTAATGTCTTGTAAACATTTTCTTCAAGCAATAACTTCAAACAATGAACGACATTTATGATAATTTTTACTCGTGTTGTGAAATAAACTGATTATTGCTTGAGTGTAATAACGTAAATTTCGAATTACATGTATTACTCCTTGTGAATCCCACCCTGCCTGTCAGTTGATATGATTTGGAAGTCTGGTTCACTGTGTTTATGCATAGTACCCTTCTCGAAGAACACATCGTGTTTAACTCTTGCCCAAACAATAACGGTATTTGACCACTTTGTTACAGACGACTTTAGAAAACATTGCGGGAAAAGGAGATTGCTCGTGCCGAGCAATTTCTCCATTTCCCACAATGTTTTCTAGCCTATCAGAAGATTTTATTCGAATTCATCACATTTTGAAATGTCGTCTGCAAACTCTGTTAATTTGGGACAGGCGAAAACTTGTTGTTTGGGAAAGGGTTAAAGTATGGTTCTAATTGATAGAAATACGTATTCATGCGGGCTTAATCATTTCATTGCTCGTGTACATTGTTTGGCGTCTTAAAAGAGGTTGATTTTAAGCATTCGTCTTAGCGTTTCAAATGTCAACAAAGACCCTTTCGAAGAAATATATGAACACCATTACATTATTTTTCATAACGAAATGACCATTTGTTTTGCTTATAGTAACCGTAAGTCAAATGCTCTTTTAGGAACCGAATCAAAAACTATTTCCTTTAAAAGGACTTACGCATGAGTTCGACGAGTGATATACGTCATCATTGTCATCATTGTCACTTAACCAAGAACCATTTTCAATTTCTATACTGCTATGTAAAACTGAAATTCCGTGTGTTGGTTAAATAATGAGAAGAGAACCTTCCTGCCTGCCAGTTCTTCTTTGGGAACGCTGGTTTAAAAATAAATTGAGGAGTTCCTTCACGGGCACGTTGACGAACTCACGTGACAAACGCTGTTAAATGTTTCCGAAGACCCATACGATGATGGTATAGAAAAGCAGTCAATCATTTAGTCTTATATTGATAGAGGATAAATTATTTTAAAAAGATAAAATCTCAATCTGTTACAGTAAAATTGTGGAAATTCAAGAATAGCTGACATTTAACATAGAAATACGTTTAATTCCCTTATAAAGAGTAGCTGATATGGTAGTCAATATGTTCATATGATTCTTTTGAAAAAGCTGGAACGATTAGGTTTGTTTACAAAAAGCGATAAAACGTAAATTTCGTAAAACGTCGGCTACCAATGAAATCGGAGAAATTCTCAATTTTGAATAAGCCATTACCAAACAATAACGGCATTTAACCACTTTGTTGCCGACGACTCTGAAAACATTGTGGGATTGTGCTCGTAACGAGCAATTATTTCTTTTCCCACAATGTTTTTAACCCTTCAGAAGATTGTTTTCAAATTTCATCACATTTTAAAATGTCGTCTGCAAACTCCATCAAATTCGGACAGTCTAAAATTTGGCGTTTGGGAAAGGGGTGCTTTGTTGTTTTTCCGAAAGATCATCACCGTTTTAGACATAGTTCGGGGGTAAACAATGAATTCAAATTATATGCTACTCACTTTATGAAAAATAAAACCCTTTGGAACATCGCTGATATATAATACAGACATTATATTGTCATGATAATATGGTGTTTCGCTATGTTTTAACATATAATTTATAACTCATTTTACCCAGTTTTCCAGTTTTTGAGCGCTAGTATGCTTTTAAAAGTGATTTCCTGGATTACCTTATTGAAACAGATCATCGGCGTCTTGTCCGCATAACAATGTAAAATAAACCATTAATCTTTCATTTTGTATTGCAAAGGGGTTATGTACTATGCATGAACCGATTATTTGCCATTTGCATAACTCCACCAGACAGATCAAAACACATACAAATCATAGAAATGACGGGTGAGCCTAAACGTCGTATGCAAGCATTATCATTAAAGGCTCTCAGTCCGACAAGTCGTCTGGGAAACATTGATATAATGTACTATTTTCTGACTTTTTATTTACCAATATATTCACATTTACTTCTTATTTGGCTTAAAAGCATAAGAGCACTCAGAAAAAACTGAGAAACTGGGTAATATGAGTTACAAATTATGATAGAATATGTTGAAACATAGCGAAAAACCACAAGATCATGGCAATATAACGTCTGCACTATTCATTATTTATTTTTCAAAGCGCTATTTTCACAACTTCATTCGAGTAACATATAAGATAGCAATGAGCGCTCGGATACATGGGCAGCTATCACTTGATTAGAAACATTGCGTGAAACCCATCAAAATACTGTCATTTATCCAATATTAAACATTCAAACTAAACATTCAAACTAGAGAATGTTTTGGGTTTTATTGGTTCTGAACGTTTCTCGGCCGACCTTGTTTTATCGTTTATTGTAAACAAACCTTATAGTATTCACTCTTTAAAAAGCATCATGTGAACGTGTTACATGCTCAATTTCTCTACAAAAGGGAACCTTCAGTACTTTTAAGTTAACATTCAATTATTCTGGAACATTCATAATTTAAGTATAAATTAGCGCAAGTATGGCTTTAACTCAAATGCGTCTTGTGGAGCTGTGTTTGGGAACCGTTTTACAAAATCACTTAAACTTTGTTCGTAAATCAACACTACTATACATGGGTAGTAACTGAAAGAGGAGTGCAATGTTGTATGTTACTTAAGGAATCTATTATGTTACTTTATTGGTTCAAAACAATTTAATTAAAAAGTTAAATTCCAATACTGTGGGATAAAACTTTTAAAATTGTGTTATTGTGACAGTTCTAATGACTAAATAAGTACCAATTCTATAGGTTTAGAGGAGCAAATGAGAGATTGCATGTAGTTTCTTGGTGTGGGCTGTATACAGGGTTTTCAACAGTATTGCAGTAAATTGCATTAGTCAGTCACTGAGTGCATATACATATTCATGTACCGGTTTTCCCCTTAGCAGTACAATAAAATATTCTTTCCAGGCTGCTGACTGCTCTCCTACATCAACATACATGTATTAAGAAGTTTATGGTTAGGGGAGTGAAACTAAATGACTGGAGGACAAAATTTGCATAAGTCAAACTGAGTTACATGAATGTAATTGTAACTGAAGTACAAAATTGTAATGTGAAAAGACGATTCCAATGACGTGCTACTTTGCTATATTGCTTATCCAAAGATTGAAATAAAAGATTGTCATCGAGCTAACTGTTTGGAACTTTAAAGAACACTTCCAAAGATTTTATGATAAATGAAGAAACCTTTAAGTTCGAAATAATTGGAAGGTGGGGTAGCACACGTGTAAAGATCTTAACCCTGATAGTGTTGGAATCGACTTCATGTTTATGCAAACAGGTCAAATCCAGGCCGGTCGCAAATTTACTTGGTGGCTGGCCTGTGAGATTACCTGTTTGCTACTCTTGGTATCCTTCCTCAACAAAATCAAACAGATACTTAAGGTTTTGGAAAGCAGACGATACAAAAATATAATTTTAGAAAATAACCCGGCTTTCAAAGGATGATAAATAAATTTGACATATACATGCATTAACAGATGTTAGAATATTGAAAAACATGTAATCGAGTTGTCTTTGTGTTAAAACCGTTGATACAAACGAAACCCTTCCCTTTATTTTAGTTTCAATCTTGTCTGTAGATGTAGCGGTGGGTTAAGAAATTGCTGTGATAACCAGTGACCCTTTTTTCTAATTTAACTTTCTCATGAATTGTCGATTGTTTGAAGGAACATGAAGAAACATACTTTATATGCACCCTTTCCCAAAAGGCGTAAGACACATTTTGGCGATGCTACACAAGAATATGGATTTCACTCCTGGTCTCAAATTTAGTTTGGATTCTATTAGATATTTGATTAAGACGTCAACTTAAGACATCTTATCTTGATTAACCTTTAAAACGGGTTATTTTCTTAAACAGTTTTTAATGTCTAAAACCTTAAATATCTGCTTAAATGAATGATAATCAGAGTGTTAAACAGGTTAAATCACAGGCCAGCAGCCAATTTACTTGTTGGCTGGCCAGAATCTTACCTATTGCATATACATGAAGTCTGTTTCATCACTATAAGGTTCAAAGCAGATTTAAAACATAAAATGTTTTTTATTTGGCTTTATGCATTATTCAGTGCGTCACTTTATCCTTTTCCTGTTTCTATTATTCGAAATAATATGTTGGTGGTACATTGTTTCAGGAGCTAACTTTCATATTCATATTTCTAACAACCATAATTGAATAGGTATATCTTTATATATTTGTGAATCTGCATGACATAATATGTTTGTACGGATACGTATCTTATAATATAACATTAATATTCTTTATCTACACTTGACGTCTATTGCATGACAATAATAATCTGTCATTTTAAATCGTGAATGTCACTACACGTACGTTTAGGATTTGTCGTTAAGCCACAAGAGAGCCAATCAATAGGGGATTCCACCATATGATAAACGTTGAGCTGTCAGAGAGCGTTTAATACAACATACATGCGACCAGTTTGTGGTGGGATGTTGGGGTAGGCCATGGGGTGTGTTCCTTGAGCAACCATCAGCGCTGCAGTGCAGTTGTCAAGTGGCCGTTTAGCATGTGGAAGCAACGTACCTTCTTGTTTCAGGCATTTACGTAACCCCAATTCAATTTAATCTCATAAGTGCCTCCTTTGAATAAGATAAATGAACGTATTAAGTTTTTCAACAAACATAAACAAAGAAATGAGAAATATATATAACCATGAGAATAGGAAAGTCAAGTAGGAAAAGAAAAGAAATGATTCTGGTAGCACACCCGCATACGCACATACACATGCGCTTTTACCACTGAGCGTTTCCACACTCGAAATTACGTTCGGGCTATGTGTCCAGGGTTTAACACCTTTTCTTTGAACGCCCACTTAAAGTAGTTAACAGTATATGAAAGTGTTGAACATCATTTCCCACCATTATTTATTGATCAGTTACTTTTATACTCAATGTTCGAGATATAATAGCAGATAACAACATATTTTTTTTCTTAATCGAATCGAATAACTATTATCACATTGCACTCGACAGTTTCATTAGAACAGAAAGTACAAGGTGAATGTAGTCCGGAAAGAAGCAACATGGCTGATTCCATATTATGTCATACATAATTTCATTGGATAAACCAAACGAGTTGTGATTTGTGTGAACATTTTCGAGTTCAGCATCCGGTTCTGTTCGAGTCATTCGAAACATTAAGAAACTCTGGTACCCATGTCGTTACGTATCAAAAGACCTCCGAGCTATACCTGCTTATACTTTTATGTTAAACACAACGTTCAATTGGATAGGAATTGTTGATATAGGGTTTGTGGGATGAACATTTTAAAATGGTTCTGCATTTCGAAGCAAAAAGCTGCTCCAAAATACACTTCTCAATCTTTTTTCAAAGGGTTTGGTGATGCAGAACGTCACGGAAAAAACGTTCTGGCGGCTTTAAACTCAATCATAAACCATTTTTATCATTCAATAAAACACCTTACTAAAACAATGCTGAAACTTGCTACATGATAGACGGCTTAAAGATACTTGCTTGCAATGATATTAATATTCAAAAACAGAATCAGAAAAATAATAATTTGCTTGATTTGAACAAACTATCATTGTTTGTAACATTTTCTTTTTTGACCCATTACAAAACAATAACGACATTTGGCCAGTTTGTTGCAGACTACTCTCGAAAACATTGTGGGAAAAGGAGAAATTGCTCGTTAAGAGCAATTTCTTCTTTTCCAAAAATGTTTTTAGCCCTATCAGAAGATTATTTGTCAATTTCATCACATTTTGAAATGTCGTCTGGAAACTCTTTTAATTTGGGCCAGTCGAAAATTTGGTGTTTGGTAAAGGGTTTAAAGTCGTCTGCCACAAGCGTTCCCAAACGTCGTCAGCACCGTCGAGAAGTATGAGGATGGCGATATCACGTGATTTCCAGTTTCCTCCCGAGGGAAATCATGTCAACAACTAGAGGATATAGGGAACTTAAATTCAACAAAACTCCCCAAATAACGGTAACACACTTCATGTCGTATTATGCCTTTTCCGGATGTTGTTGATGTAGATTCGTGCAAATTGAAGGGATTTCTCGCTGAGAGGTTATGAGAATTGGGTCATATGGCGTCGAGATTAATCAAAGCGCTTAAAGCGCTGCAGGACTACGGTGCGTTTAAAGCAAGATGACTGAGGATACATTTGAAAAATTTCTTTGGGCAACATATCGACAAAAACAGCTGCTCCTTTTACCATCATTACTATCATTATTATTTCTGTAAACAGAGACTGAACAATAGTCTTTTTTTTTTCGATCATCTGGACATTTTACGATTTCAATGAGGCAACAGTTATAATACCGCTCTCTCAGAGCGCGAAGCGCTCGGAGAGCGGATAACGGTAACATACGTACGAGTAACAAGTTATGTTAACACCGGTTATACCATTAGCAAAAAAACAGGTGGCTTCCGGTTTACCTAAAGGAGAAAACTCGGGTTTGCTTCGGGTGTTTCCGGCTTTACGGAATGGACTGGTTCTATCTAAATTTATTTTCAAGCATTACCTTTATCTACCAATATATCTACCAATAGTGAACCATTCCTTGTAAAGAGAAAACTCGGGTTTGCTTCGGGTGTTTCCGGCTTTATTGAATGGACTGGTTTTACATAAATTCATTGCCGCTCATTGAGTTTATTTCCGCCAATCATGAATGAACCATAAACCATTCTATCGAAAAACAAAACACGAACAACAGGATCGGCGCCACCGCTTCAAACTTTAAATTGGACACAGTGTTCAACTCCTTGAAAGGAAAACGAATCGCCGGTTGTAGGTAAGAGAACTTTTTGTACTCTTTCATTTCGTTATAAAACAGTATATCTAAATAGACCATTTTCACCAAAATTCGTCGTAGAAAAATCGAGAAGGCGAGCCCTCGTCACGCCTCGCTGAAGATGCTTCCTCTAAACAAACATCCATCTGAAAAAACTTCTTCCTTTTAAGTAGAACTACAGCATTCATTTTTTAGTATAACAGTACATGCTCCCTGCAGTACTTGGCTAGAAAATGTGTGTTGCCCGGTGAAATAAGTGTTCACCTATCGATTCGGTGATTACACCCTGCAGTTAGGCATAATCTAATGTTTATGTAGACGGTCTATGTCATTTTTGCGGTGTGTATGGAAAGCATTAGGTACACATCGTGTTGTAGATGGAATACACTATTATGCTGACCACTAAAGCAACGATATCAACTCGTCAGTTGCTGATATGGATTATTTGTTATTGTTGGAGCTTTTAAATTGAGTACAAGGTACCTTCTTGACAATTCAATAGCAATTAAATTATGGGGCGATATTTTAAGTAACAATAACAGCATGAATTTCCTTTTCCAAAAGTTAAATACCCTTTTACATAGGCGTAGGAGGGGGGGGGGGCAGAGTATAATTTCACAATGGCAAATGAAGATATTTGAAAAGAAAAATGAAAGAAACAAAATTTAACAGCAGAATAAATGTGTTTTTTTTGTGCTTTATCTTACACCAATTCGCCTTTTGTTACGCATTATAACAAAAATCTTTTTGACGTCATCATTGCAAATGGCAATCTAAACACATCTGGTTTATCCAATGAAAACTCAGCTCACTGAAATACCCGGGAAGTCTAGATTGACGAAAACAGTGGTGTAAAACGTGTTCTAAGGAGTCGGACTCAATATTGTCTTCAATTGTTACCTAAAGGGGTCAGACTCAATATTGTCTTCAATTGTTACCTAATGCTTGAAAATTAATCTAAAACGAGTTGAATGCGTGGCTGTGACAGTCTGGCCGCTGCACCTTTTGTTTAGATCAATGCATTTGATTTCCGCGTGAGATTGAGACCTGGCATATCCTTTTATTATTTTTTTTTTTATTTAAGATACACATTTTCATACGCTTTCTTGTTATTCTTATAATGTTATTGAATTTGTAAATGCATGAATAGCCATGAAAAAGTTTAGGAACATTTATTCTTAGACGGGCCCTCATCTGAAGTTGCCCCCCCCCCCAATATTGAAAACGCTCCTACGCCTATGTTTTAAGTATTTGGTTATGTATGTCACCTTATATGGCAGTATTTTATTTTATTCGTTTCGTCCAGTGATGATATAATTCCAAAACATTGAATTGTTCTTGCAAGTGAGAATTTTGTCCTAAAGGTTTATGGTAATAGATCCCTTAGTTGTTTTTTCTTTATATTACAGAATGTATGATGGTTGGAAATATGTCAATTCTAAAGAAAAGATGCAGACCTGCATAAACATTGATTCTGTTTTATAATACAAGTAAGTATATGTCTAAACATGTATATTCTTTCTCTCCCCTTTGAATAAACAAACATAATTGTCATAAAGATTGAAGGTAACTTATTAATGTGATATAGCAAAGAAGCAATTCTCTTTAATGTGGAAGTTTGTTTTTTTCTTTAATTTGAACATTTTTGTATGATCCAGAAATGTTGATGAATTTGGTGTTGCTCACAATTTGTAAATAACTCTTTCTCTTTTCTTTTTCAAAAACCTTGGTTAGAATGAGAATGAAACCAAAATAAGTCAAGACAGGTTGGACTATAGATTTTTTTTATCACCAATCAGCTCTTTTTTTATTCTGTCAGTAAACTGCTTCAATTGATTACCATCAGGAATGAATTATTTCCATTGTCACCAATTAAAAATTATAAGTCAGTTTAATGTGGCCAGTATTGCCAAAAGATTTAAATTTTTTATTTTTCTCTTTTAACAGCCAAATCTGATGACTAACTGGCAGAGTAAGGAAGGTGTAACAGCAACAGAACATTCAGTGATGTGGATATAATAAAAAAAACAGATGAAGATTTACAAGGAGATACCTTAAATCTTCATGTTTGATCAGTGAATAGTCTTAAAGTTTAGTTTTCTTTTCAAAAGACTTATTTCATGAAGAAAAAATAACATTAACAATGATATATCATATGTTATGGACATCAAAGGACAATAATATAGAAAAATTGAGAAGGACTATGAAATATTCTATAATGACAACACTGTCACATGTCTCATCTTTTCTTTCTTTCAAGAAGCCTAAAAAAAACACAACTCAATCAAATTATTGAGACAAAAAGCATTATCATATTATGTTAAAACTGCTTAGTAAGCCTGCAGCAGACCAGAGGAAGACAGTAACTTGAGTCATTACTTGAATTTCTTTTCTAATTATTGCATGAGTATGAAGGGAAAAAAGATGAGAGTTTAATTTGCATACATCAATGTTGAATTATTATTTCTCCTTTGATTTACCACAAAATTTTGAAACTTATTATGACAAGGGGAAACAGGCTCAGAGAGAACATTTTCCTTGTCACAATTGCTTTAATTCATTGGAAAAAGAAACTAATTAATACCTGTTATTGCTTTAAATTTGAAGCATTTTGTAAAAGAAAATGGCTACTTTGTATATCATAGAGTATTTGTTATTGCTTTTATTTGAAGAAGTTGAACACAAATGTTTCTGTCATATTTTCCAACTCTCAGAAGTGTTTTTCTATTCAAACAATGAAGGTCAGGGAACTGTTGATGTCAAGAATGAAGCTAATGTGCCAAAACTAAGCTGTGACTTTGTTTTTTCAACCAAATTGTTAAAGCAAGGAATTAGAATACATTAACTAATGCTGTCTGCTGATTATCACTTATGTCTTTTAACTTCATTTCATTAATCATTTATTGCATACAGAACTTTTTTTTAAGTTCTTTAATAGATAAAAACATATAAAAAAGCAGTGTTTCATGTGTTAACAAAGGTTTATGAAATATTAATATGAAAAATTAAGGATTTTTTTTATTTTAAAGTTAAACAAATACCTTTTGGCTACAACAAAGCTTTTTGTTGTTATTGAATGACCTTTTGTAGATCAGCAAAGCAATCTCTGGGATTTTCTTATCTATATTGAACAATAAAGAACCATTCAAACAAAGACCTGATTGGCTTTCTATTTGATGTAATTTGGTAAGTCCCAAAGCATGTAGATGAGTATGTTGTTGAACATCATCTGAAACTATTAATCCAACTGACCCTTCTTCATCATTAAATGACATGTTGTTTTTTTCTCATGATGATTTAAACCAGTACCTACAACACATAATTTTGTGAAGAAAATTCTATGATTTCAAGCAGAAACAGACTTGTGGTTCAAAAATTATAGTTTGGTGGTTCTGTCATTGCATGAGCAGTTTGTCCTTACATGATGAATGACTCATTATTGATGAAAGGCCCTCGTACACAGCCCAAGCAAGCTTTAACCTTTCCCAAAAAACAAATTGACAGAGTTTGCAGACGGTATTTCAAAATGTGATGAAATTGAACAATATTATTCGGAAAGAGCAGAAAACCTTGTGGGAAAAGGAAGACTTGCTCGTTACGAACAATTTCTCCTTTTCCCACAATGTTTTCTAAAGTAGTCTGCAACAAAGTCGTCAAATGTCGTTACTGTTTGGGAAAGGGTTAACTAATACCCATATAGAACATAGTCCATCAAAAAAGTCTACCAGGAGACTTGCCCTTTTACTGAGACCTATCTAAATGTGACAAAGATGACAGCTCTGTGATAAAATGAGTTTGCTCCCCTTAGTAAGCTAATTCTTTTATTTCCACAAAGTTGTACTTTGAATTTAGATTGAAAAGCATATTCAGTATGCAAGTTTCATGCAAAATCCATAACAATGAGTTGAGAGAGCGGTCTAGAGGCAATGCCTTTGTTCATATTAATATAGAGAGCAAAACAAAGCGAGTAAATCCGGACTATATTCCAAGTTCCAAGAAGGTATTAGTCCGCACAGTGAAGGCGGATGTTTAATGACTAATTGGGGTCAGACCGCTGTTTGTGTATCGATAAAGTATCGTCCCTCAAAAAGTGCTATGTAAATTTAAAGGACTAAGGTGCTGACGCACCCTTAGTCCAAAAACGTACCAATGCCTGGATACAAAGCCTCCGTGGCTTAGTGGATGGAGTAGGTGTCATAACGTCAAATCCCACGACCGCTCTCCGCGTGGGTTCAAATCCCAGCACCGATATTGGCAGCTTTGGATTCTCCTAAGAGTGTGTTTCGCACATTACTTACATATTCTCATGATTCCTCCCAGCTTGATTACCTCTTTTTCCTTAAATCTATATATTTAAGATAAAAGGATTTGTTACTTTAAAAAAATCAGTACATGAAACAATCACTACATTTATCAAATGTAATATTCATATAATTTTTTTCTGACCATCTATTTCAGTAACTTTTAATACATTACTTTGATGATCCCCTACTCAACTCACACATCTTGCCAACTGATCTTCTTATACATTATCTCCATATAGCCGGACCCTAAACTTAAATTAACGTCTTCCCTTTATTTGTACAATTATCGTTATGTATCATCTGAAGTACAAATGAAGAGATATTTTTAAGAAAAGCTTCCAAAAGGGAATTTCCAAATCTAATGTTGGGAGAATTTGTGGCTAGACCCCTTTGCCATAACTTGTATTTTGGGGGTTTGTGATTCACTGTAAAAGATTTGGCCATAGAATATGTCTTAAGTAAAATATTGGTTTAAGCGCAGTGTTAAAAACGCCTGGTCTAAAATAAAAGATCCAAAGCAGGCAAAGAAAATTGCAAGAATTATCGTTTGCTCTGTTATATTGGTCAGAAAATAATCTTCGAACATGACAAGTTGTTAATAAGGTGTATATTTGTCCTGTGACTTTGGGTTCTTAAGTACCTAGCAGCAAAAACAACAAAGTGTGATATAATAGAGTAAATTGAGGTAGACAGTTCGAAACCCGCCGGGCAATTCATGGGCACAAATAACAATGTTGTACATGTATTTGCTCCTAAGTATGACAAATAGCCAGCGGAGAAAGTTATATCATAGGATAGATTAATTTCTTCTTGTTTGTATCATTAGTAAGAAACAATAAAGGCTTTATTAACAATTTCTTCTTATATCAGCATGTTGTTTAATCGGCTGATACATGGACGCTTAATTGCTCATTTACATGAGAGAAAAAAGCAAATGAGAGACTGTCTCACCAGTTTTCATGTTGCTTAACACAAATGTTGTGTTATCAATAACAGTACAGTTAAGGGCGACAGTGGCACAGTGGTAGAGCGTCGGACTACTGTACCGAGGGTCCCGGCTTCGAATCCCCGTTGGGCGAGGTGAGAATTGCCGAGATGTGTCAAACCGGCGCGATTACTGGTGTATTCTCCAGGAAGCAGTGTGACTCGATGGGCTATAAAGCCTCCTTCACAATCGATGTAAAACAAATTGAAAAACAAACAAAAACAATCAGTCTATCTTGTGTTAAGCAACCATCCTTTTAACCTGCCTTAAACAGCCACTACAGAAAGTCCCATTGTTAGATTTATAGTGTACATCAATTTGTGTTAAGCAGCCAACCTGTCTTAAACAGTCAATATACTTTGTCACATAGGCTGGCCTCTTAAGACAAGTTTGACTATAACAGCATTTCAAAAGAAGAAAGAATACTGTTCGTTTTGTGTTGTTTTACTTAAATGACTTACTGAAATAAGCTTCATCGGATGTGTTTTGTTACTAGAAATGTGTTTCTTGTATAAATGTGATCGACGCTCGGCGAATTGTTTTCCTTTGAGATGAGGTCAATGGCGGTAAATTTCACAAGTCTTATGAATAGCAGGTCTCGACTGCCCATGCAAAAATGATACAGTCGTGTACTTTATCGACATCGCGTATCCGGTTACCATTTACCAAACGACAGATTTTTCACTGTCCCAAACTGAAAGAGTTTGCATACGACATTTCAAAATGTGATGAAATTGGAAAATCTTCTTCTGATAGGGCAGAAAACATTGTGGGAAAAGAAAAAAATGGTCGTCACGAGCAATTATTTATATGCCGACAATGATTTCCAGAGTCTTTTGCAACAAATTAGTCAAATGTCGTTATTTTTTGGCAATGGGTTAAGGCAGTGGGCCAAAACCACTGCCTATTAAAAACATGCGTTTTGACAAAACCTTTCATAAAATTATCATTAATGCAACGAAAATACACCCATAACCTTCTTGATATCTATATATATTGTTCCTTATGTAGAAAACCTTAGAAAATAGTATAACAAAAGAAAAACTCGCTCGTAACGAGTCATTTATTACAATGTTGATTTCTTCCCAATTACACATTGAAAAAGAATACTTGATACTTTGTAATGGAAAGGGTTAAAAGAAAATTAGTAAGTTCAAAACAACATTCCCTCTCATTTCAACATTGTATTGAGCAATATTGCCGAGACGCTTCCAATGATGTGTCAAATTGAATTATTGTACTTTCATTTTGGATATTATCCTTGTTTATCAGTTTTGACGTACGGAAATATTTTCCATAAGTTATTAAAAGCATACTAGCGCTCAGAAAAACCGAAAAACTGGGTTATATGAGTATAAACTATGATAGAATATGTTGAGACATAGCGAAAAACCACAGGATCATGCTAATATAACGCTTGCACGATTTATTATCTATTTTTCAAAGTGCTATTTTCATAAATTTGGTGCCCACCAATTTAACTTCATTGTTTACATTTAAGTAACATCTAAAATAGCAAGGAGCGCTCGGATGAATGAGTGGCGATCAACTTGTTAGAAAGATCATATGAAACACATGAAAATACTGTCATTTATCCAATATGAACAATGTGAAAATTTAAAATGGAGAATATCTTGGGTTTGATTGGTTCCCAACGTTTCTCGGCTGACCTTGTTTTATCGCTAATTGTAAACAAACCTTATAGTATTCACTCTTTTAAAAGCATCATGTGAACGTGTTATAATTTCAATTCTTCTGTAAAAGGGTATTTAAAGTACTTTTGAGTTAATTTTCAGTTATTCTAAAACTTCAACAATTTAAGTGTAAATGAGCGCAATTATGGCTTTAAGTAAAACAGTAACCTGATTTTTTTGCACACAAAGAGTAGCATTGGAATTCGTGCATAATTTCCTCTCTTTTTGCGTGGACAGGCTCTCGTCTGATTGTGAACACGTCTGACTCGTGGCGTGATTTAACCCACCTTGTATTGCGTGGTAATCAGAACCGAAAAGTGAGCTCCGACCTCAGTGTCGCTATAAACACCCGCCCTCTACTTCCCACCCGTACCAAAACTTCCGGTCGACAAAGCCGCGGAATGCTGGGTAAAATTTCATAAACGGGGCAGTTTTCCCTTGATATCGATTCTCTTGTTTCTTATGCATATCGGACTCTGCTGGGAAATGGTTTTATGGCCTTTAAGTATTAGTTTGCTGTATGTTTCCTCTCAGTTTATGTATACAACGTAAAAATGCCAAAGGGTTATGGGTAAAACGGTGTATTATTGATGCATGGCCTGACGTTACGTCTAAATATATCACACGAACGCTTCGATGAGTTGTCGGCTGCCTACCTCTAAACGTTAATTTAGTTAAAAGATTTCAGACTTAAATGTCAGTACACAGACGGAAATTATTTATTGCCTGCCAGTATATGCCTTTGTATGGTGAATGATCAAAAATGTGTTAAACGCCTCACATACAGCCAGGGAGATCGACCTCCCCGTGCTATTTTAATAATTTAACCCTTAGAGTGCTGGGTAATGTTCAAATAATATCTAATTGTGTCATCTGCTTTCCAAAACCTTAAATGTCTGCTCAATCAATTTTGGTGAAGAAATATACTCAGAGAAGCAAACAGGTTAGATCGCAGGCTAGCCGCCAATTTACTTGGCGACTGGCCTGTATCCAACCTGTTTGCATAAGCATGAAGTCGGTTCAAGCACTATAAGAGTTAAGTAACTGAGAGGAAAATTCTCTTTGGATGAGGATCGGAACAGAAAAGTGCTATTAGAATGCCTTATTTACTAAACACCAATGTTGATCTCCCCGTACAACATGCAGATTGCATCGATCACTGCCACCACAAGATTTTCATCAAGATTTGGATAAAAATTAAATGATATGTTTGATTATCATTATTATTATTATTGTTTTCGGAAGTAGTTGTTCACTCAGTGATAACGTCTGTTTGTATTGATTTCTGACCAGTTGAAATAAAAATATTTCGTTTTTGTTACAAATAAAGCATAAATGGGTGTCGTCGCAATCGTTAAACCATATGGGTCTATACTTATCCGTAGTATTAACCCCAGGATAACAATAGGCCCCTGTGCTTGAAACGCCATTATCGTTTCTAAGCAAATGATGATGTGATATTTGTGGTGGCAGTGGTCAATCCAATAAAGGGGAGATCACTTTGAGGTGTTTGCCTATTTCCCTCCACATGTCCATAGCGTATCAATGTGTACTTATTTAACACTTATAGTGCTGGAACCGACATCATGCTTATGCAAATAGGTTAGATCCAGGCCAGCCGCCAAGTGAATTGGCGGCTGGCCTGTGATATAACCTGTTTGCAACTCTTAGTATCTTTCCTTATCAAAATTAAGTAGATATTTAAGGTTTTGGAAAGCAGGCGACACAGAAATTTATTATTAGGAAATTATTCAGCATAATAAGGGTTAAATCTTTCAATCCTTTTGAGTACCATGACAGGCTCTAAATGGGGGCACGGTCAGAAGAAATGAAAATAAACATCGTAGTATTGGGGAAAACATTGTGAGAAAAGAAACGAAGCTCAGCATGTACAACCTTTCATTTGTCGATTTGTTTTAAAGCATTCTTCTGTAGGTGTAATCAAACGATTTATGAATGAAATTGGCAATCGGAACTACTCGGGCATTTCCGTGAGCTGTGAAATACACATCGGATATAAGTGTAGGGTTACAATTTTTCGGGTAAATCGGCCTCCGGGCGTCTAAAACATTTTCTAAGCGTGCACGTTAAGTAGTTCAATGTGTATGGAAGTGTCGGACATCCTTTTAAATCATTTTTTTATCAGTTACTCATACCAAATGGCGAAATTGTTGTTATGACATGTATAGTTGTTGCCTCAATCAAATTTAACGACTTTTTAGATTTCACATTTAAGATCTATTTTTAATCAAAGCGCTGATAGCGCTGAAGGACTAATGTGCCTTTAAAGCAACATGATTGAGCATACATTTGAAAATTTCTTTGGGCAACATCTCGAGGAAAACAGCTGCTCCTTTTACCACCATTAATATAACTATTATTTCCGTGAACAGAGACTGAACGATAGTCCATTTTTCGAACATCTGGAAATTTTACGATTTCCCATGAGACAACAGTTATAGTAATAATATAGAGCAAAACAAAGCGAGTAAATCCGGACTACATTTCTAGTTTCAAGAATGTATTAGTCCGCACAGTGAAGGCGGATGTTTTATGAGTAATTGGGATCAGACCGCTGTTTGTGTATCGATAAAGTACCGTCCCTCAAAAGGTGGTATGTAAATTCAATGGACTAAGGTGCTGACGCACCCTTATTCCAAAAACGAAAGTAAAGTGACGTTATTCTCGCGGGAAAAAATATGGCGTCATCCCTATTATTTCAGAGGCGTTTTCATTGGATAAACCCGATGTGTTCAGATTGTGAAATTGGTAGAGTAAGAATGAATTGGCGTTTTATCATTATTCAGGTTAATCCTGGTTAATCCTGCTGGGTTTGTTTAACAATTTGTGAGGTAACATAGGGCTTGGTGACAAACCAGTGCAATTCTAAGCAATATGTGGCTTGCCCTATGATCGTCTACCAAAGGACGTGTCTTGGAGGAAGACGTTTACCCTTAGAATAATGGATATTTTTTCTAGAAATAGATTTATGTGTCGTCTGCTTTCCTAAACCTCAATTAACTGCTTCATTTTGTTGAGGAAGCAAACAGGTTAGATCACAGGCTAGCCGCCAGTTTACTTGGCGGCTGGCCTGGATCTAACCTGTTTGCATAAGCATGCAGTCGGTTCCAGCACTATCAAGGATAAAAGCCAGACCAGTCCGCCATGGCTGTTTGTCTCTAGATAGATGGTACGTTCATGGTGAGACGCCCGGCTGGCCTGGATCTAACCTGTTTGCATAAGAATGAAGTCGGTCCCAGTACTATAAGGGATAAAAGCCAGACCAGTCTGCCATGGATGTTTGTCTCTAGATAGATGGTACGTTCATCGTGAGACGCCCGGCTGGCCTGGATATAACTTGTTTGCATAAGAATGAAGTCGATTCCAGCACTTTAAGGGTAAAGGGTCCACTGTACATTGCCATAAAAACATATAAATCAATTCGAAAGTGGCTTTACTTTTTCTGCTGTGTTCACATACTGGTAAAGGGTGGCCTATTACGTCATAACTGGAATTTTGAATTGTTTTGTTTGTTTGTTTGTTTTTTCCATTTATGTACAGGACTCAGTCGTCTTATTGTATATGAATTAAACCGAGTTCTTGTCTCTTGTTTCTATGAAAGCGTGTCGAACATTCCTTTGATAGTTTGCTCTTAACCCTTTCCCAAACAATAACGATATTTGACCACTTTGTTGCAGACGACTTTAGAAAACATTGAGGGAAAATGAGAAATTGCTCGTAACGAGCATTTTTTTCTTTTCCCACAATGTTTTCTGCCCTGTCAGAAGATTATTTTCCAATTTCATCACATTTTTAAATGTCGTCTGCAAACTCTTTCAATTTGGGACAGTCGAAAATTTGCTGTTTGGTGAAGGGTTAAAGATTACATAGCCTGGTAATAACCTACATTCTTAATATACCGGTATATTTTGGAACTGGTCTGTGAAGATCGGGATTAACTTATTCGTAATAAGCAAACTGATCAGAGACGTTACGCTCAGCATCTTGGTATTCTCAGACCCAAATATACTTGCTGTTTATACTTAATTTACGGTTCAAGCAATGTAGGGGTTAAAACAGTTACTTCTTTTATTTTTACACATAGGCTCGTCGATTCTATTGTCTAGTAACGGTGCTTAAATTATGTTATTTTAAGTTTACATATATAACTCGTTTTTCATGCGGAATCGTTGCAGATCATCGTAGTGTTGAAAGAAAACATGGAGAAATATAAACGTTTTACAGTATTCTTTTCTATATGAACCAGCACAATGTCTACAAAATTGTCGCCTCCGCGAAGTTTTCGTGGTAAAGTAAGAATAACCCTTTGAATTCTGGGTAATTTTCCAAAAATGTTATAATAGTGTCGTATGCTTTTCCAGACCTTAAATATCTGCATGCTTAATTTTGTTGAGGAAAGATACCCAGAGTAGCAAACAGGTTAGATCAAATTTACTTGGCGGCTGGCCTGGATCTGTTTGCATAAGCATGAAGTCGGTTCCAGCACTATGAGGATTAAAAGCCAGACCAGTCTGCCATGGATGTTTGTCTCTAGATAGATGGTACGTGCATGGTGAGACGTCCCTCGTCCCAAGGGAAAGAAACGACGAGGTTTGAAAGGAAGGGCATGTTTTCGCTGTTAGGGTTTTTCTTCAACACGGGGAAAATAATTGAAACAAACGCATTCTCAAACGTGCTAAGATATTCATTAGAACCCCAAGATATTGTTTGTCAAATAAACACGACTTTAAGTTCTCTCCCAGTCTTATTAGCAACGTCTTAACTTTTTTTTAAACGAAATGCAACACCGTTATTCTGCTCGGTGTCGGAATGTCATTTCTTTAACTTTTTACGAAGAAAGAACCATGGTCATTGCTCTGTTTATAAGCTCATCATGATTATCTATTTGTCACAATTTATTCAAAGTTCAGTAACTCAATTCGTTTGGCATTTTCATGAATAGTTGTAGTCCTTTTAAGTGGTTTGAATGTTGGCGGCTGCTGTTTCAAACAAAGATGATAAACTGTACCAAGTGAAAAAGAAAATAAGAACCATTTATTTTTGATTTTACGATTTTACTGCGAATTGGTCGGGTGCCTGGTTTCGATTAACCCGTTCCCGTAGTGAAAACTGGTCCTTTTCCAATGACATAGCAAATTACATAATTAGAATAAAGTGAGCCATCTTTTCTGCCATTTGGAGGAAACCATAAAATAAAAAGGATAAATTGTCCTTTCAACCATGAATGAATTTTGGAAAAGTATAGACCATGGCAGGTGTATGACTCTTGGTTTCCAGATCAGATCCGCCGCTCGAGTCAATAAAACCGGCGATCCGATTTGCGTCTTTGTAAACTGTACTGATCGTAAGAATCATTTTATCCTAGATGTATTAGCCCTTAAAGTGCTGGAACCGACCCCATGCTTATGCAAACAGGTAAGATCCAGGCCAGCCGCCAAGTAACTTGGCGGCTGGCCTGTGATCTTACCTGTTTGCTAATCTGAGTATATTTCCTTAATAAATTTAAGCAGATAGTTTAGGTTTTAGAATGCAGACAACACAAAAATCTATCTTTGGAAAATTACCCAGCACTATAAGGATTAAATAACATATCAAATCATAATTGACTTTCTAATTCTAGTTTCAGACAAGTTGATATTGAGTTAGGGATGTTCGACGAGTTTTCGACAAAGGTATGACAAATAGACCGGTTGTTAAATTATTAGAAAATCTCAACAGAACAGATCAAAGCGGAACATAACTTAGGCCGTTCAAAATATAAACATATAAGATATTAGGGAGGAAATAGGGAGAAAAGTATGTATTGGCGATACAAAGAAATGCATAGACATAGACAAATTTTATTGACATAAGCTAGTACAGCTTCTAGTCATATACAAAATATATGTTTACAATTGCTTTATATAACATGTTACCGTCGTCTCAAAAAAGAAAACGATAAATAATAACCGCCATGGAAAAAAGATTTTTGTAAAATGAAAATGAGAATAAGCATGATTATGCATCACCTATTTGGGACGTTGGGATTGTACGAACTACGCTGAATCCGTCGGTGTGGCACTCTGCTAGTTGAACAGGGACGCGTGCTCATAAATCCCCATGTGGCAATAATAATCCCGTTTGTCAAACCTAATCATTTATCGTTTAGACAAATACTTGCTACAATAACTTGGTCGAAGCTTGGAGACGTCAAATAGACTTGATTGATATACGAAGCCATGTGTGTCCTCTACAAAAAGGATAAAATCTGGGAATAAATTTGCACATAAATTTGACGAAATCGAAACCGGAAATAGAAGTTGTACAATGCGCAGTCGCCATGGAAACGGGGACATTTCTATTTAACACATTACCAAACAATAACGACATACGACCAGTTTGTTGCAGACGACTCTGGAAAACATTGTGGGGAAAGAAGAAATTGCTCTTAACGAGCAATTTCTTCTTTTCCCACAATGCTTTCTGTCCTTTCAGAGGATTATTTTTCAATTTCATGACATTTTGAAATGTCGTCTGCAAACTCTTTCAATGTGGGACAGTACAATAATGTCGTTGTGAGAAACACTGCCTTTTGAAAAAGTCGTACCGAAACAATTCTTTATTACATTTGCCAGGACGAGTAAATTAACTGCAACCTCTTAACCCTTATAGTGCTGGAACCGACTTCTTGCTTATGCAATCAGGTTAGATACAGGCCAGTCGCCAAATAAATTGGCGGATGGCCTGGATCTGACCTCTTTGCAACTTTGAGTATTTGTCCTCTTCAAAATTAAGCCAATATCTAAGGTTTTGGAAAGCGGACGACACAAAATTCTATTTTTAGAAATTTACCAAGCATTCTTAGGGTTAAGACAATGCGACATTGCTACTCTTGGTCAATTACGAAAAGGATAGTCTTTATATCGTAAGCCGGTTCCCGTCTCTATCAAATAAAGCTATTATTCGCGCTTCCATTGATTGTGTCATCACCCCGAACGGCCAAGATGGTGCTCGACGTCCGGTATTGACAGGCCTGATCAAACGTCAGAAAAAAATTCAAAACGGACGGATGTACGTCCGTTCCGCGGATAGGTCTGCTAGAAAACGTGTCATTCGTGCGTTATTTACACCAGCCTGCCCATCGCTCTCTTGTCATAAAACACAAACCTCATTTCCGGAGGTGTATTTGTTGTTCTGGGCCGCACTGACGCCTGACCTTACATGTATATATGTTATTTACTATGTGCAGGAACGCAAACCTCTTTTATCGAGATGATAGAGACAATACACGATATATACCTATCAATTAGTCAGTGTTAGATGATAGCAAGTTCTACGCAGATTTGGGGGACTTGCTACAGTTTGCACTGAACTCTGGGTTTATTGACCATGCAAAGAGCGGTATGTTTGGCACCTTAACCCCTTACCATACAATAACGACATTTGACCAGTTTGTTGCAGACGACTTTGGAAAACATTGTCAATTCCATCACATTTTGAAATGTCGTCTGCAATTTCTTTCAATTTTGGACAGTCAAAAATATGGCGTTTGGTAAAGGGTTAAAAGGATTAACCCTACAGATTTGAACTTTTACCTTTTACAAACAATTGTCCCTTTGAGAGTAGAATACAACAAAAATCAAATAGAAACAAAAGGAACGTTTAGCATTTTTATTAAGAAAATTAAAAGAAATCATAATAAAAACTACATATATTAGTTTCACTCAGCAAAAGCAGGATGGATGAATAGAGAATAGATGATTGGTGTCTTGAATCGGAAATGTTATCGGGCAAAGCGTAGGAATATCTTCCGGTGAGCCAAAGGCGAATCCGATAACCTTTCCTATTCAAAGACACCAACCATCTTTTCTAATTATCCTGTTACATATATGGATTAAAGAAACAATAAATGTTGGTCAAAATCTTTTGAAATTTGAGTATAGACAAAACGTTTGATACAAATCTGTATATAAATCAAGGCATGGTATTGGGCTATCTACTATGAATATTAGAAAACAATGACTCAGGGGAAACAACCCTGAATATTGTTGTTTCTAACTTGGAGTCCTTGCCCGTGCGTATACCCCGCACTAATTATAGTGCCATTCGGAATACCTCGGCCATTTCTTAAAATAACCTCGGAGGTAATGGGGAGCCATTTTTGAAAGTAGGTCAGCAACGAAGGGCCAATCGTATCAACTCGGCAATCCCCGTCACAAGCCGGGGATTGCCGAGAAGAGCTGATTGACAAAATATGAAACAAAGATATGTTGATATGATCATCTTTAATGAAAAGAGTAAAGAAACCAGTCAATTGTGTTAAATAACCAATTTGTGTGTATTTAAATACATATTTAGTACCTGTGTGCATTTTGCGTTATCCGCCGGAAATAAGGCGAATTACCCCAGGATTTCTGGTGTATTCATGTACTGCCTACGAGGTATATCTACTGACTTGTTACGGGGATTGCCGAGTAGATACGATTGTTATAGTGCAAGACATACACAAGGGGCCATAACCCTATATTATGTTGCTTCTTGTTGTTGTTGTTGTTGTCGTATCTTTTAGCGTCGCATCTGATCAATCAATTCACTAGGAGTTTGTAGGCTGTCCGTTGTCATGTGGTACTTACTAGAGCCAGTAGACAGCTGGGAACCAGTTTATCCTAACACATACAGTTAAAATTCCTTAGCCTCTAACCCTTATAGAGCTTAAACCGACTTCATGCTCATGCAAACAGGTTAGAGCAAGGCCAGCCGCCAAGTGAATTGGTGGCTGACCTATAATCTAACCTATTTTGCTACTCTGAGTATCTTTCCTCGACAAAAATAAGCAGATAATGGAGGTTTGGAAAAGAGCCGAGACAAGAATTTATTACGTAGCATTCTAAAGACTAATTTTCTTCCCGCTCGTATGAACAGTTCAGTGACGTCGACAGGTACGACGCAGTGGCGTCATATGATCTCTTGAACGAGTAATGCCATTGCTGGTCAATAAACAAAAAAATAAAACAAATTGAATAGTAAAATTGAATGAAAAGCATAAAATACAATCTTGTGAAAAAGCTTCATTAAATCTTACAATTGAATCAATGGTGATTTCTTTAGCACAAAACGCGTCTACGAATTTGTCAGACATATAGTAATACAATAATAATACATTCGTTCACATAAACAATAGTAATATATAAGTTGTAGGGAACCAGAGGTAAGTTAAATAGAAGAGGTAGGTGTTGGAGGGACTGTATGCTTGACATGCTTGTTATGTCCCTATGAAAAGAGAAAAACCAAATATTGAATTGTTTCCCTTTGACTTGTCTTTCCTGACTTGTCCAAATTATATTCTCAATTATGTTAAGCCTATTCAAGTTGATAAAGTAACATTTTCTGTGATACAATTTTATTGCAAAAATGTTTAGAGATTCGTCTATATTATGATGAGAATATAGTTTTAGTTCGACCCCAGCAAACTTATAACATCAGTTTTCCAAAACAATGTTTCTATTAACTGCCTTACATAATTCATTCACAAAATAAACAAAAAGAAATGTCAAATCAGTCTTTATAAAATACAAATATTTCGTGACAAAGCACTGTTAGTAACAAATGAAATATGTTAGTTGGCTGAATACATTTAATATTTAAACACACATTTCACGCCTTTTAATTTGTGGTAATACTTACAAGTGCAAGTTGCTCTGCCTATTTGTAATTCAGATTTATTTTGTAGAATCTTATTTATGAAATAGGCAGAGATGGTGAACTCATATTTTGATTCACTTGTCCGTAAATGCTAAATATTTGGCTGCATTTTTCCGTATAATGATTATTATAGTAATTTTCAGTAAGAATCCATTTATCCGTTAAGGCTTCTGGTCAAGCTGGGCAATATAGACAACTGATATGACTTATAAATATCTGTATAAACGGATATTTCAAAGGCGTTCTTATCCAGAAGTACCATTTTGACAAATAAGTTGATTTCGATTGATTTAGTTGTTGTCTTAGTTATTTAGCAAGGTATATTATTGTTATTTTCATACTGCCTTGAACCCTCAATACGAAAAGTGTGTTTCATATAAAACCGTTTTGTGTTCACATTCACATACAATGCAAATGAGAGTTCAATTGAATAACCGTAACACTGAATGGGTGATATGTCACACAAGTTCATAAGCGATACCGCTTTCTGTTTATAGTCCCTAGTCGAGGGTAATATACATAGAGAATAGATGGTTGGTGTCGTGAATCGGAAATGTTATCGGGCAAGGCTTAGGAATATTATCCGGTGAGCCGAAGGCGAAACGGATAATATTCCGATGCCGAGCCCGATAACTTTTCCTATTCAAAGACACCAATCATCTATTCTATTTATCCTTTTACCTTTATTTATACTTTTAGAAAACAATATGAAAATGAAACACGTGAAAAAAAAGCAGAGAATGATGTAAAAATGACGTCATGTGTCTTGGTGATCTTATGACGTCATGATTTGTCACGTGGATGTGTTATATGGTTAGTGCCGGATATCACAAGTGTTATACGGCACCTAGTTATCGGTCTCAAAGTGGCACTATTGACAGGATAATAAGAATTGTATGACTTCTTAACCCATTACCAAACAATAACGACATTTGACCAGTTTATTGCAGACGCCTATGGAAAACATTGTGGGAAAAGAAGAAATTGCTCTTGACGAGCAATTTGTCCTTTTGCCACAATGTTTTCTGCCCTACTATAAGATTGCTCAATTTCATCACATTTTGAAATGTCGTCTTCAAACTCTTTCAATTTGGGACAGTCGAAGATTTGGTGTTTGGTCAAGGACTAAAAAATCTGCTACATCATCTCAGCACAGTAGCTTACTTCTGTTCTGTTTACAATTCAATGCCAAACTTAACATATAATTTCAAATTGCGCGAATGGCCTATTTTAGGCGTATCACCAGACGAACAATATTGACAAATACTACTCATATGAACATATGTGCCTGGTCCAAAGTATAAAGACAATCAGACGACAATGTGTCTACACCTTCTTTACTACTAACCATCTTGCCACAGTCGTTTCGAAATACTTCTTCGGCGTTTTAATAAAACTACGATAATCTCGAATATGGCATACAGTTTGAAATATGGCATACAGTTTGAAATATGGCATTCAGTTTGACATATGGCATACCATTTGCTATAAACATGAAACAATTTCCTCAAAAGAAAAAAGTTCGGAATCTGGAAATTTCTACTTCTATCAAAGTGCGTTTAGGTCGTTTAATGTCATTTTTCCATGTTGTTTTTCAATGTTGGTCAGTATGATTGATGCATGGTTTATCTGCAAATAAAATCCAGGGCATTTTCTTTGCATATCATAATCACGACACAGTTATATCGGTTCTTTTCGTTGCTTACTTCACACCCTACTTGGTTTTGTCCAGAGATAGAAATGTATCATCTGTCTTCAGGCGCTTATACCCTTTGTTGGTTTGCTGTTCGCGGCAGCCAAAGGGGTTTAACATCGCAAGAATCTGTTGATTTAAAGTGAGCAATCATAAATACGTGTATGAATCTTATTTAACCCTTTCCCAAACAACACATTTTCGACTGTCCCAAATTGAATGAGTTTGTAGACGACAATTCAAAATGTGATGAAATTGGGCAATGATCTTCTGATAGGGCAGAAAACATTGTGGGAAAAGGAAAAATTTCTCGTTACGAGCAATTTCTCCTTTTCCCACAATGTTTTCATAAGTCGTCTGCAACAAACTGGTCAAATGTCGTTTTTGTTTGGGAAAGGGTTAATAGAATTTTTAACCTTTCTTAATTCGCCAAAGCTTTGGTAATCATCAAAAGTTATGGACTATACAGGTAGTATGTTATTTATCACAGACAATATTTTGGTAGTATTTGATACTATCACCATGATGGATGTATTTAGATTTCACATGATTCTCTATTTGCGTACATCTCATTCTGACTAATATGTATTTTGTGTGCTTCTACATTCTACTGAACATTGGTTGTATCAAATCTTCTTCGTCCCAGCTGTAGTTCAACAATTAGAAGACACATTTAAATAGATGTTGATTGATATCTAGAATTTTACACTTTTGGAGACAAAATGTTTCCGCTTGGATATATCCGGTTTCCAAAATTGAGTATACTTCCCTTCACCCATTACCAAACAATAACGACATTTGACCATTTTGTTGCGAACCATTCTGGAAAACACTATGAGAAAAGGAGAAAATGCTCATGACCAGCAATTTCTCCTTTTCCCACAACGTTTTCCACTCTGTCAAAAGATTACTTTCCATTTTCATCACATTTGGAAATGTCGTCTGCAAGCTCTTTCAATTTGGGATAGTCTAAAATATGGCGTTTGGTTAAGGGTTAAAAGGTACGATTTAGGTTAAAAGTGGCGAAGCCATGTGTATCGGTTAATAACTGAAATTCCTTACCCCATTACCAAACAATAACAACATTTAACCACTTTGTTAAAGACGACTCGGAAAACATTGTGGGAAAAGGAGAAATTGCTCGTAACGAGCAATTTATCCTTTTCCCACAATGTTTTCTGCCCTATCAGAAGAATTTTCAATTTTTATCACATTTTGAAATGCTGTCTGCAAAGCCTTTCAATTTGGGACAGTCGAAAATTTGGCGTTTGGGAAAGGGTTAATCGTTCCTCATTGCCATTTTATACTTATTTGTCCTTACTATAGAGTATTGATAGAGATATTTAAACCGACCTTCTATTCAACAAAACCAAGTATGTTTGAATTAATACAACTCCTTAGTTCAACAAACAAAATAGTACTGCATAACCTATCAGCATATTGCATCAAGGCATTGAATTAAAGGAAAAATACATTAAACTTTCAAAATTAATCCATTTCAAGATAAAAAGGGGAACCTTAGTTTTTCTTTTTATTCCTCCATACATGTTTTTCTACCTGCTTCCACAGTATATGCATTGATTTACACACGCGCGTGTACAATTTTCGTTTAATTATGTGTACATATGTTAATAAATGTAATTGTTTATATAAACATTGTAATGGACGATGAGCATTGCCATGCTTCAGTTTCGAAAATAAAATCTATGTTATGTATATTGAAAAGTTGTTACTTGTACTTAACGCCTGAAGCTGTCAAGTGTAGTGCAGCGGACGACTGACTGGGGAAATTGTTTTTCCCTTGTAAACAAAGTGATAACAGAACACAGGGACCCATAACATTAACAACTTACCGTCTCTTGTTTGATGTAGACTATGACTGCACCAAGAATGAACACCAGGGAAACTAGTGCGTATACTACGGAACTTGTTCTTCCTTTAGCAATTCGCCCGAAATCTGAATACAAACATGAAATAGAAAAAGAAAACGATACTTAGAAAAAACGAAATACACTGTACACCAATGGTCAGATATAGCAGGCAATGATGATGACCTACATCATAAAAGCATGGGTGAAAGTTAAAGAATTTCAGAAACCTGACAGCTGCAGTTCATTATCCTGAAAGGGCATGTTTGCTACAGAATTATTTAAGGGCAAAAAGTCTCAAAAACCATAAATTCAGAATAATCCTTGCAAAAGATTGATTCCATTTTTTTCTGTATCCAATTCCTCGTTTTATTGTTTATATGTTATCTGGGCTTAAACGTTGCAGTTCAACCTTCCTCAGCTCTACTATTTTCGGAGAGCCGAGCTTTCCTATGCTTAAATACTAATTAACCCTTTACCAAACAATTAAGACAATCACCTGTTTGTTGCAGACGACACTGGAAATCAGTGTGTAAATGAAGAAATTTCTCTTACAATGTTTTAAAAATGTTTTTGAATTATAAAGCATTGAATACATGAATTCATGTTTTTGTGTTAATAAACCTTTCACAAATTATCTTGTTACCTTTGAAAATGGAGTGGTCATTTTGACATTTTTGCCCCAAGCGGTTACAATGGAAAGTGTCATTTTACAGAATAACTAGGTCGTCAACCTGCTTTTTTCTTTTCATTTTTTGAATTCACAATAAAATTTTGAATAACATAAAGAATTAATAAAACTCTTTGAAAGGATTACTTTTTTATAAAACTGTAGAAAACTTCCTTAATTGGAACAACTTATTGAAACTGTTAATGAAAGACGCTATTTAAGAAATATCGTACGACCGCTGCTTTTCAAGTCTATCGCTTTCCTTAAAACGTGTTTTGTTAAACTTATATTGGACACCCAAATAGTCAAGTCAGACTTACCATAGTAAACGGATTCTATGTCATTAGAAACAAGACTTCTAAACACTAATTTGCTTCTAGTATTTCCATTTGACTGTAGGAAAAACTTAAAACCGCTTTGACATCATACCTTATGTGGCATGTGAATATTTAGGTCGTTCTCTTTCTGTCAATTTTTCATTGAATAAAAGCGTCATGTTTGATTTATTCATCTAAAGAAGAATGGGCATGGTCTTTTGAGATCAAATCATAGAACTATTTTCAGATTTAAAGAAATATATCAATGTATACTTTGGCCGAATTGGTCAGACGTTATATTGGTGTATTGCCATAATTCTACTGAATTAATTTCTACAATTCTAATGAAATCGTATTGAAGATTGCATATTTGTGATAATAACGATTCAAAGGTTTATGATATCGACAAGGGCAGGTTTCAGCTCAATTAGTCTTAGTTCGTAGCTATACGTATTACCATGAAATTGTGATTCGATGTGAATGCATTAATAGATTTTAATGCAAATGTATAGCCTAGTTGTACGTTAAACTGTGTATTGACGTTTTGCCTTATTTCTGATGCTGTCGATGTATTTGTTTTACAAAAAAATACATCAAAAGATAAACGTTTTTTTATTTTTTAGTGATATTAGGCGTTATTCACTACAGATCAACCATGCATAAGTACGTGTATTTTCCTTCATTTACCTGAAAAGATCGTAATTGTATGCATCAAAACATATCTGCTGATGTTAAAGTATTTCACATTTTACCAAATGTCTTTAGAAAAAAAAATTGTTAAAAATGACAATGTTCAAAACAGACCAACCATCGTAAACATATTCTATTTCATCGGTCACTTCTTTCAGAATGTTTAACCTTTTTTCAACTATGCAGACTTCAACCAAATTAGGAATAGGAAAGGAGAGAATATAACATTCAATTCAAACCATTAGATTTATGTTTACAAAGAGGTTTGATAGTGTTTCAGTGACTTTATTGCCTTCTCGGGAATAAGAATTGGTTTGGACAAAGACGATTGCTTACCTTTGACTTCATCAGGCCGCACAGTCACCGATTTGTTACTACCACTGTCATTGCCTGGTTTAGTTGTGGTACCTTCAAAGAGAAACAAATTTAGAAATAATAATTTGAAGCTACAGTTATTACTTCAAAGATACATGACAATTTGAAAACAGAGAGATAATCGTAAACATAACCTCTTTTTCGGTAACATCTTCCAAAGTATTTATCCTTCTTTTAATGTATATAGATTTCTACCAAATTAGATATGAAAAGGCAGAAAATAAAATACCTACTTTAAACCAATATACTGTATGCTCACAATAAAAGGTTTTATATCATTGAACACTTTAGTTCTCATATATACGAATCAATTTTCTTGTCTTTACATAATTCTACCAATGAAATAGATATTGCGGATTGCATATTTGTGTAGATAACGATTTGGTGGTTATGATATCGACAAGAGCAGGTGTCTGATTAACAAGTCTCGATTTGAAGCTTTCCGTGTTGCTACAAAATAATGATTCAATATGAAAGCATTATTAGATTTTAATGGAATGTAAAAGAAATGTAAGTTAGTTATTGTATTGTCGTTTTGGCTCGTTACGGATGCTGCCGATGTAACTCTTTTCCAAAAGAATAAACTGATCATAAACGTTAATTGTAAATTTTTAGTGAGACACGATTTTATTCGCTACAGATCAAACATGCCTACGTACATGCATTTTCCTTCATTTATCTGTAAAGATTGTAAAAGTTTGACGATGTATTATAACAAATCTTCTGCTGTTGACATCTATCATATTTCACCAAATGTCTTCAGAAAAAAATAACGTATGACTTGACGATGTTCAAAACAGACCAACCATCGTAAACATATTCCCTTTCATCGTAAACTTCTTTCAGGGTGCTAAACCCTTCTTAGAACTCATAAGGACTTCAACCAAAGTAGAAATAGGAAAGGAGAGAATATAACATTTTTTTTCAAACCATTAGATTCCATGTTCACAAAGATATTTAATACTACTTCAGTGACTCTGTGGCCTTCTGAGAAATAAGAATTGGTTTGGACGAAGAAGAATGCTTACCTTTGACTTCATCAGGACTTCCAGTCACCGATTTGTTACTACCACTGTCATTGCCTGGTTTAATATCAATATTTGTTGTTTTGGCATTTTCAAATAGAAACAAAAATTAGAAATGTTTAATTTGCAGCTACACGTATTACTTGAACAATCACAATAAAACATGACAATTTTGAAAACAGACGAACCATCGTTAACATTATCTCTTTATCAGTAACATATTTTAAGTATTCAACCTTCTTTCAATGTATAAAGACTTCTACCAAATTAGATATGAAAAGGAAGAAAATGTTTTACCTTCTTAAAAACTACTTAGACTGTTTGTTCACAATAAACGGTTAAATAGCAGTGTATACTTTTGTTTTCACTTATTAGAAGCGATGTTAGTGTCATTTCATAATCCTACGAATTTGGAGTTTGGTAAAGGGGTAAAATGCAATATCCTGAGCCTTCCAGCAGAACACGATTCATTGCGTATCTAGAAACCGTAGTCTTACATGGGGTCCACAGCCATCTTACCGAGCAGATGAACCATCCGAAACACAACATTCCTCTCAGAAGTAAAGAATAGTAAAGAAATTTCAATGTTGTAGCACTAGATTACATGTTCTCAGATTCTCAAATAAAGAGGTAAATATCTGTTTCAATGATTCTGTAGCCTCATTAGAAATAAGGATGGTTTTTGACTAAGACGATTAACATTACAATTAGCTTACCTTCCTCGTCATCAGGATTTTTATTTCCCGTTTGTTTTTCATCTTCATTAGGCATATTCTTCGATAAAAATGTAAAAGTCCTTAAGAACTATAGAAATATCGTATAGATGCTGCTGTTGAAGAATATCGCTTACCCTCAAATGTATTTCATACAATATACGCGTACGTTAGACATGGCGATGTTTGACCCTTTACCAAACGCCAAATTTTCGACTGTTCCAATTTGAAGTAGTTTGCAGACGACATTCCGAAATGTGATGAAATTTAAAAATAATCTTTAGATAGGGCAAAAAGCATTGTGGGAAAAGGGGAAATTGCTGTTAATCTTGAAATACAAAATGCTAAAAGAAGACCTTTCACCATCCATTATGTTATATGTTGGTTTCTTCAAAAGCAAGATTTAGAAGTGTTTTGGGTTATAGCTACTAAAATTACTCACTAGATTTGATATTAATGCATCAACATGTGTATCCATAAGCTTGTTTGTTATTCATTTGATGTACAGACGTTTTGCATTATTACTGACACTGTCGATGTCTTTGTCTTTCAAAAGAATTATTTAAGGACGTTCTCGGAAGTTTTATCTGCATACTTCATTTTCGCATCCAAGGGAGACAATAATCTGTAACCGAAGAGGTATTTGCAAAGTTGTCGGATAAACATTTTTACTCGGATGAGATTTACTGTATTCAATTTTTTTCAAAGAATAATCATATTATTCATTAAACTATAAAAGTCTATTAACATCATAAAATATTTCTCATGCATATTAAGCCATCAGCTTCTATTTTTCAAGTTTTAAGTTATCTATGTCGTTTTTATAAATGTTTTTCAAATACGGTTACCATGGAAACGATCATATTACAGAAAAAAGCTCGTCAACATATACCTCTTTTAGCATTTTGTATTTCAAGATTAAACTTTACTTCACATACTGAAAAATAAGAAAATTCTATGAAAGGATTTTTAAAATATTTTCACTTATTTGTAATTTACTTATCAATTTTCATTGTTTTTTGTCGAATATAAAAGTTTGAAAAACTGATTTGGATTACAAAGATTGTTCAGATTGTTATACTTTAAAACAATATTGAATTATAAAGTATTGAATACATGAATTCATTTTTTTGTGTTAATAAACCTTTCAGAAATTATCTTGTTACCTTTGAAAATGGAGTGGTCATTTTGACATTTTTGCCCCAAGCGGTTACCATGGAAACTGTCATTTTACAGAATAACTAGGTCGTCAACCTGCTTTTTTCTTTTCATTTTTTGAATTCACAATAAAATTTTGAATAACATAAAGAATTTAGAAAACTTTTTGAAAGGATTACTTTTTTTTATTAAACTGTAGAAAACGTCCTTAAGTGGAACGTCTTCTTGAAACTGTTAATGAAAGACGCTATTTAAGAAATATCGTACGACCGCTGCTTTTCAAGTCTATCGCTTTCCTTAAAACGTGTTTTGTTAAACATATATTGGACACCAAAATAGTCAAGTCAGACTTACCATAGTAAACGGATTCTATGTCATTAGAAACAAGACTTCTAAATACTATTTTGCTTCTAGTATTTCCATTTGACTGTAGGAAAAACTTAAAACCGCTTTGACATCATACCTTATGTGGTATTTGAATATTTAGGTCGTTCTCTTTCTGTCATTTTTTCATTGAATAAAAGCGTCATGTTTGATTTATTCATCTAAAGAAGAATGGGCATGGTCTTTTGAGATCAAATCATAGAACTATGTTCAAATTAAAATAAATATATCAATGTATACTTTGGCCGAATTGGTCAGACGTTATATTGGTGTATTGTCATAATTCTACTGAATTTATTTCTACAATTCTAATGAAATAGATATTGAAGATTGCATATTTGTGATAATAACGATTCAAAGGTTTATAATATCGACAAGGGCAGGTATTAGCTCAATTAGTCTTAGTTCGTAGCTATACGTATTACCATGAAATTATGATTCGATGTGAATGCATTAATAGATTTTAATGCAAATGTATAGCCTAGTTGTACGTTAAACTGTGTATTGACGTTTTGCCTTATTTCTGATGCTGTCGATGTATTTGTTTTACAAAAAAATACATCAAAAGATAAACGTTTTTTTATTTTTTAGTGATATTAGGCGTTATTCACTACAGATCAACCATGCATAAGTACGTGTATTTTCCTTCATTTACCTGAAAAGATCGTAATTGTATGCATTAAAACATATCTGCTGATGTTAAAGTATTTCACATTTTACCAAATGTCTTTAGAAAAAAAAATTGTTAAAAATGACAATGTTCAAAACAGACCAACCATCGTAAACATATTCTATTTCATCGGTCACTTCTTTCAGAATGTTTAACCTTTTTTCAACTATGCAGACATCAACCAAATTAGGAATAGGAAAGGAGAGAATATAACATTCATTTCAAACCATTAGATTCGATGTTTACAAAGAGGTTTGATAGTGTTTCAGTGACTTTATTGCCTTCTCGGGAATAATAATTGGTTTGGACGAAGACGATTGCTTACCTTTTACTTCATCAGGCCGCACAGTCACCGATTCGTCACTACCACTGTCATTGCCTGGTTTAGTTGTGGTACCTTCAAAGAGAAACAAATTTAGAAATAATAATTTGAAGCTACAGTTATTACTTCAATGATACATGACAATTTGAAAACAGAGAGATAATCGTAAACATAACCTCTTTATCGGTAGCATCTTCCAAAGTATTTATCCTTCTTTTAATGTATATAGATTTCTACCAAATTAGATATGAAGAGGCGGAAAACAAAATACCTACTTTAAACCAATATACTGTATGCTCACAATAAAAGGTTTTATATAATTGAACACTTTAGTTCTCATATATAAGAATCAATGTTCTTGTCTTTACATAATTCTACCAATGAAATAGATATTGCGGATTGCATATTTGTGTAAATAACTATTTGAAGGTTATGATATCGACAAGAGCAGGTGTCTGATTAACAAGTCTCGATTTGAACCTTTCCGTGTTGCTACAAAATAATGATTCAATATGAAAGCATTATTAGATTTTAATGGAATGTAAAAGAAATGTAAGTTAGTTATTGTATTGTCGTTTTGGCTCGTTATGGATGCTGCCGATGTAACTCTTTTCCAAAAGAATAAACTGATCATAAACGTTAATTGTAAATTTTTAGTGAGACACGATTTTATTCGCTACAGATCAAACATGCCTACGTACATGCATTTTCCTTCATTTATCTGTAAAGATTGTAAAAGTTTGACGATGTATTATAACAAATCTTCTGCTGTTGACATCTATCATATTTCACCAAATGTCTTCAGAAAAAAATAACGTATGACTTGACGATGTTCAAAACAGACCAACCATCGTAAACATATTCCCTTTCATCGTAAACTTCTTTCAGGGTGCTAAACCCTTCTTAGAACTCATAAGGACTTCAACCAAAGTAGAAATAGGAAAGGAGAGAATATAACATTTTTTTCAAACCATTAGATTCCATGTTCACAAAGATATTTAATACTACTTCAGTGACTCTGTGGCCTTCTGAGAAATAAGAATTGGTTTGGACGAAGAAGAATGCTTACCTTTGACTTCATCAGGACTTCCAGTCACCGATTTGTTACTACCACTGTCATTGCCTGGTTTAATATCAATATTTGTTGTTTTGGCATTTTCAAATAGAAACAAAAATTAGAAATGTTTAATTTGCAGCTACACGTATTACTTGAACAATCACAATAAAACATGACGATTTTGAAAACAGACGAACCATCGTTAACATGATCTCTTTATCAGTAACATATTTTAAGTATTTAACCTTCTTTCAATGTATAAAGACTTCTACCAAATTAGATATGAAAAGGAAGAACATGTTATACCTTCTTAAAAACTACTTAGACTGTTTGTTCACAATAAGCGGTTAAATAGCAGTGTATACTTTTGTTTTCACTTATTAGAAGCGATGTTAGTGTCATTTCATAATCCTACAAATTTGGAGTTTGGTAAAGGGGTAAAATGCAATATCCTGAGCCTTCCAGCAGAACACGATTCATTGCGTATCTAGAAACCGTAGTCTTACATGGGGTCCACAGCCATCTTACCGAGCAGATGAACCATCCTAAACACAACATTCCTCTCAGTAGTAAAGAATAGTAAAGAAATTTCCATGTTGTAGCACTAGATTACATGTTCTCAGATTCTCAAATAAAGAGGTAAATATCTGTATCAATGATTCTGTAGCCTCATTAGAAATAAGGATGGTTTTTGACTAAGACGATTGACATTACAATTAGCTTACCTTCCTCGTCATCAGGATTTTTATTTCCCGTTTGTTTATCATCTTCATTAGGCATATTCTTCGATAAAAATGTAAAGGTCCTTAAGAAGTATAGAAATATCGTATAGATGCTGCTGTTGAAGAATATCGCTTACCCTCAAATGTATTTCATACAATATACGCGTACGTTAGACATGGCGATGTTTGACCCTTTACCAAACGCCAAATTTTCGACTGTTCCAATTTGAAGTAGTTTGCAGACGACATTCCGAAATGTGATGAAATTTAAAAATAATCTTTAGATAGGGCAAAAAGCATTGTGGGAAAAGGGGAAATTGCTGTTAATCTTGAAATACAAAATGCTAAAAGAAGACCTATCACCATCCATTATGTTATATGTTGGTTTCTTCAAAAGCAAGATTTAGAAGTGTTTGGGGTTATAGCTACTAAAATTACTCACTAGATTTGATATTAATGCATCAACATGTGTATCCATAAGCTTGTTTGTTATTCATTTGATGTACAGACGTTTTGCATTATTACTGACACTGTCAATGTCTTTGTCTTTCAAAAGAATTATTTAAGGACGTTCTCGGTAGCTTTATCTGCATACTTCATTTTCGCATCCAAGGGAGATAATAATCTGTAACCGAAGAGGTACTTGCATAGTAGTCGGAAAAACATTTTTACTCGGATGAGATTTACTGAATTCAATTTTTTTCAAAGAATAATCATATTTTTCATTAAACTATAAAAGTTTATTAACATCATAAAATATTTCTCATGCATATTAAGCCATCAGCTTCTTTTTTTCAAGTTTTAAGTTATCTATGTCGTTTTTATAAATGTTTTTCAAATACGGTTACCATGGAAACGATCATATTACAGAAAAAAGCTCGTCAACATATACCTCTTTTAGCATTTTGTATTTCAAGATTAAACTTTACTTCACATACTGAAAAATAAGAAAATTCTATGAAAGGATTTTTAAAATATTTTCACTTATTTGTAATATACTTATCAATTTTCATTGTTTTTTGTCGAATATAAAAGTTTGAAAAACTGATTTGGATTACAAAAATTGTTCAGATTGTTATACTTTAAAACAATATTGAATTATAAAGTATTGAATACATGAATTCATTTTTTTGTGTTAATAAACCTTTCAGAAATTATCTTGTTACCTTTGAAAATGGAGTGGTCATTTTGACATTTTTGCCCCAAGCAGTTACCATTGAAACTGTCATTTTACAGAATAACTAGGTCGTCAACCTGTTTTTTTTTCTGTTCATTTTTTGAATTGACAATAAAATTTTGAATAACATAAAGAATTTAGAAAAGTTTTTGAAAGGATTACTTTTTTTTTATTAAACTGTAGAAAACGTCCTTAAGTGGAACGTCTTCTTGAAACTGTTAATGAAAGACGCTATTTAAGAAATATCGTACGACCGCTGCTTTTCAAGTCTATCGCTTTCCTTAAAACGTGTTTTGTTAAACATATATTGGACACCCAAATAGTCAAGTCAGACTTACCATAGTAAACGGATTCTATGTCATTAGAAACAAGACTTCTAAATACTATTTTGCTTCTAGTATTTCCATTTGACTGTAGGAAAAACTTAAAACCGCTTTGACATCATACCTTATGTGGCATTTGAATATTTAGGTCGTTCTCTTTCTGTCAATTTTTCATTGAATAAAAGCGTCATGTTTGATTTATTCATCTAAAGAAGAATGGGCATGGTCTTTTGAGATCAAATCATAGAACTATGTTCAAATTAAAATAAATATATCAATGTATACTTTGGCCGAATTGGTCAGACGTTATATTGGTGTATTGTCATAATTCTACTGAATTTATTTCTACAATTCTAATGAAATAGATATTGAAGATTGCATATTTGTGATAATAACGATTCAAAGGTTTATAATATCGACAAGGGCAGGTATTAGCTCAATTAGTCTTAGTTCGTAGCTATACGTATTACCATTAAATTATGATTCGATGTGAATGCATTAATAGATTTTAATGCAAATGTATAGCCTAGTTGTACGTTAAACTGTGTATTGACGTTTTGCCTTATTTCTGATGCTGTCGATGTATTTGTTTTACAAAAAAATACATCAAAAGATAAACGTTTTTTTATTTTTTAGTGATATTAGGCGTTATTCACTACAGATCAACCATGCATAAGTACGTGTATTTTCCTTCATTTACCTGAAAAGATCGTAATTGTATGCATTAAAACATATCTGCTGATGTTAAAGTATTTCACATTTTACCAAATGTCTTTAGAAAAAAAAATTGTTAAAAATGACAATGTTCAAAACAGACCAACCATCGTAAACATATTCTATTTCATCGGTCACTTCTTTCACAATGTTTAACCTTTTTTCAACTATGCAGACATCAACCAAATTAGGAATAGGAAAGGAGAGAATATAACATTCATTTCAAACCATTAGATTCGATGTTTACAAAGAGGTTTGATAGTGTTTCAGTGACTTTATTGCCTTCTCGGGAATAAGAATTGGTTTGGACGAAGACGATTGCTTACCTTTGACTTCATCAGGCCGCACAGTCACCGATTCGTCACTACCACTGTCATTGCCTGGTTTAGTTGTGGTACCTTCAAAGAGAAACAAATTTAGAAATAATAATTTGAAGCTACAGTTATTACTTCAATGATACATGACAATTTGAAAACAGAGAGATAATCGTAAACATAACCTCTTTATCGGTAGCATCTTCCAAAGTATTTATCCTTCTTTTAATGTATATAGATTTCTACCAAATTAGATATGAAGAGGCGGAAAACAAAATACCTACATTAAACCAATATACTGTATGCTCAAAATAAAAGGTTTTATATCATTGAACACTTTAGTTCTCATATATAAGAATCAATTTTCTTGTCTTTACATAATTCTACCACTGAAATAGATATTGCGGATTGCATATTTGTGTAAATAACGATTTGAAGGTTATGATATCGACAAGAGCATGTGTCTGATTAACAAGTCTCGATTTGAAGCTTTCCGTGTTGCTACAAAATAATGATTCAATATGAAAGCATTATTAGATTTTAATGGAATGTAAAAGAAATGTAAGTTTGTTGTTGGTAAACTACTTAGACTGTTTGTTCACAATAAACGGTTAAATAGCAGTGTATACTTTTGTTTTCATTTATTAGAAGCGATGTTAGTGTCATTTCATAATCCAACAAATGAAATAGATATTGCAGATTGCATGATTGTGTTAATAACGATTTGAAGGTTTATGATATTGACAAGAGTGGGTGTCTGATAAGTCTTGGTTTGGGTGGCATTTGCAAGAATTTCGTTTTCTATCCCTCTCTTTTCCCTTATTGAAATAAAACAGTTAATTAGTAACCAAACAACAGCGTGTTCCTTGACAACTTTTGATAATAATAAGGTTCTACAAAAAGACTTTTTAAAAAGAAATGAAAGTTATTCCACAATCAAGCCATCAACAGCCAACATTATATTAAGTCTAACCGATGTCTGTTTTTCGTGTTGAGAAGACGAAAATCCTTCTGGATAATAAAATATCTTCGTTTATAAACTTAATTGTTTTGTTTGTCTTTTACATATCTTGTGTGTGCATACTTGTTTCACATAAAAGAGTGTTTTTTGTTGTTATCTTTAAGAAAGTGCCAATATCTCATTCATATTTCATATATCTTGTACGATGAATCGGTATTTCATGCTCTGATTGTTTCCTTGTCATAACGGGATCATTCAGGTTGGCATTTCGTTTCGATTGCTCAGCATAAGAACGTGTGAATAACAACAATCGTTTGGGAATCGTAGGCTGTATGTCAAAAATGAAAACCAAAGATTTATGGTGCAGATATTATCATGAGCCTTTAACCCACTACCAAACAATAACGACATTTAATCACTTTGTTACAGACGACTCTGGAAAACATTGTGGAAAAAGGCGAAATTGCTCATAACGAGCAATGTTTTCTTTTCCGACAATGTTTTGCGCCCTATGAGAGGCTTAAAATTTCATCAGATTTTGAATTGTCGTCTGCAATCTCTTTCCAGTTGAAAATTTGGCGTTTGGTAACGGGTTAAACTGGTGGTTCTAAGGTACATCATAATGAAGGGTGTCGAGCATCACCACTGAATCAATGCCATGGTCAGCGTTGACCATGGAAAGAAACGAAATTAAAAAACAATTCAATCATTAATATTTGACTAGATATAACATACCCAATGGTTGTAAAGCCATGTCACCAAGTACAATGCTTCGACATAGTTTGCTGTTCGTGTCATCCTTGCATATACTGTCACAATTGCTACCATTCACATAGGATGTTTCCTTCATCTTCGGACAAGGATCCCAATTGGTTGTAACGTTCGCCAACATGTTCGAAAAGGTTTTAGGGGAAGTGTTCCTTTCCCCATGTTTGAGAGCGAGTTCCTTAATAGTCATACAAAGGTTTTTTGTAGAATTAGGTTGGGTTTCGTTGGAACATGCATTTAGAAATCCACCCGTGTCCATTGACCCGTGGAGAGGGAAAGGAAAGTAGTTCCTCAAGTTGTGGATGTAGTGGTGGATGTCTTGAAACGATTCTGTGTCTGAAAAAATGTTCAACAAACTTCTGTGTCAACGACCTTTCGAAAAGAATAACTCATAAGTTGTGGCACCGTTGCATAATCAACAGGTGAACTATTTCTTCCGACAATGGTTATCAGATTGGACATCATTCAAATTAACGTATGTTTGATACTATAGCAACCGAATTACTAAACCTTCTAGGGACCTGAAATTTGCTGCAAATTCAATTGATTGACATCAGCAGCAAAGCAAACTCATGGATGGTTAAATTTTGATGCCAACTCTTAATCCGATAACAAATCTGCATAGTGAACTGATTTTGCCAGTAAGTACAAAAGCACATTAATGAAACAGCCATAAAGCTGATCATTGTTTGCTAATTACATAATTCCATTGTAAACTGATAGTTGCTACAAAGTCAATCCTATAACACTTTAACAAAGCCAAGTCACGTTATTTTTAAAAGCTTGAACTTATATCTACTGCAATTAACTCCGGTTTCAGTAGACTTTCTTCCAATTCAACAATGATAGAATACAATTGAATTGATGTATGTTTCGATGAAGGAGTTATGACATTAAAGTTTGACAGAGAAGACTTTATTTTGATTGTAATACATTATTACCTGAAAACCTTTTGAGAAGAGCCCTAATCATCGTAACAAACAGTGTGCAAGGATGAAGTGCCTTCCCTTCCGAACACACGTCTGTGCATGAATCGTTGTTGGCCAAAACGTTTCGCTTTTCTATTTCTTCGCATACTTGCCAAATGGTAGAATGTTCTAAAGAAGTTAAAACGGGGATCAACATGTCCTGCGGCAAAGAACAGACGTCGGTAGACATCTGTACAATCCCATCACATATTTGAGCTGAACTTTCTGTTTTTTTCGTCTCTAAGCACGGCTTCATGTTCGCTTTATCCAGCAGAATTACAGGAGGGAAGGGACATGCGTTCTGCTTATCTTGATCATCTATAAACTTATTGAAATCCAAAACCGTATTGATGGGCCCTGAAAACACTAACGATCTAAATGCCAAACACACAT